>JADRCD010212271.1:7106-46482 GCA_019843815.1 Montemys delectorum | reverse complement strand
AGAGAGAGAGAGAGAGAGAGAGAGAGAGAGAGAATATAAAATGGCTCTAGGATGAAACCAGAATTTTCAGTGGTTGCCAAAATGTTATTAAAAAAGGGTGACAGGAAGTACAATAGAAGGGCTATATTTTCAAACATATATTCAATTGTCAAGTACCAAGCAGTTCTCAAGCCAGCTGGTCACTTTTGACACTATTGTCTTTCCTTTAGAAGTCCAAGGCAAATGTTGGAGCAAGAAAAACAAAACAGATGCATGATACTCACAAGCAGTGCTGATGCAATCTTTTCCAGTACTTGGGAGTTTTACCCAAAACATTATACCGTTAGAGTTGATTTTGAACAAAGTAAATCAAAAGCAGTGTAGTATAACTGTAGACATCGGATTTTTTCCAACTATATAGGAAAATTTGTGAAAATTGAGCATATATTAGTCATGCTTGATTCTCAACACACTTCATTTGTACCACATAGGTATTATTTTATTGTAAAATAATTGGCATAAAAAACAATGAAAAGATAATCTTACAATGATCATACTGGAGGAGAACTCACATCTTGTACATTGTTCAGTGGTTGGAGAACAACTTCCAGTGAAAACTGAGAGATATTTAGAATTCTGTGTTAATAAAAACACATATTGAAATATATGAAATGTAGTTAAGACAGAACTTAGCGATAAATTTGAACAAAAAATTTTGAAAATGTTTATGTTAGCAATAACTTAGAGTTAAGAATTAAAGATTAAAGTATTGTTGTTTTACTTCAAAGATTGTAAAGGGGAAGAAACAGATGCAGAAATTAGTAAGATGCAATAAAATATACAATAGAAATGGAAACATGAAAGTCCTAGAATCAAAGCTTCAATAACTGATCTCTTTATCATGAATGGGTGTAAAAAAGGGAATACAAGGAAACTGTATTTCACCTGCACCCATGATATAAACGGTAATACTCTAGCATCTGGGATAATTGTAATGAGAAAGAATGTGAAATGACCATGTTAGACATAAATATAGAAACTGACTGAATCTCCTGATTAAATAAAATATCTCCCATGGGCTCATGTCTGGATGATTGGGCCCCAGCTGATGGTGCTGTTTGGGAAGATGATGGAATCCCTGGGAAGCCTGGCATGACTATGACTGGGTGTGGGTCCTTAGAAGACTATTACCTCTGACTATTTCCTGCTTCCCTCACTTCCCTTTGTAATGTGAACAGCCACCCTCTATAATATAGCCCTGCCACTAGGACATGCTGCTCAAGCACAGCCAAGCAGTTATGGCCTGAACTCCCCAAACATCCATACAAAACAAATCCCTCCTTACTTAAGTTATTCTTGGGGGGAGGGGAGGTCACATCAAGATAATGGTTACTAACACAACATGATGGCACATGCATGTAATGCTTGCCGAGGTACAGGGGGAGGATTGTGGATCTGAAGCTAACCTAGGCTACACAGTGAATTCTAGGAAAGCCTGGCCTATATAGTATGGTCGTGTCTCCAAAACAAAACAAAACAAGCAAAAATACAAAAAAAACCAATAAACATACACACACACATTCACACACACACACACACACACAAACACACACAAAGGGGAAAAAACAAGAAACAAAATAAGTGAAAGAAAATCTAAAGAAGAAAAAAACACAAATAGCAAAAAGATAAATATACATATATACACAATAAATAAACCAAGAAAACATGTGTAAAGTCACATTATCCTTAAAATGTACCACATGATCAACAATTATCAAATATTTCCATTAACATTATTACCTTCAAATAGTCCAATAGGCAAGATTTACCAAACACTTGAGACATCAGATACTATAGTCTTACATAAAATCTTACAGAGAAGAGAAATAATGGGAACTTTTCATGGTCCATATACTTACAAATAAAATCTATGTCAAAAGTAGATAAAGATAACACTTAAAAGGAAGATACAATTTATTTCTCTTGTGACTATTCAGAAATCAAATTTATTAGCAAAAACTTGTGTTTCTGCTAGTCACCTATGCTCCAACCTTAGTGGCCTATTTCAATTCTCAATAAGCTAGCTTATTTGTTCAAATAAAATATTCAAGTGGGTATGAAACTTGCAAGGTTTGCATAGGAACTATTAAAATGTCATGCACAGGTTGTATTGGGTTCTCCCATGAGTTCTGTATTCCACAAGAGAATTAAGATTGGAATTAAGAATTGGGTGACTTTAGTAAACCAAAAACCATATGGCAGAGTCTGCTAAGAAGGAGCATACCAGACATCTGCAGAGCAAGGAGGGTGGACAGAGCAACAGCCTCACCAGCATGGACCTGCCTCATAAGAGGTACAAGGTCAGCAAAACCTAGATGGAAAGGGATGCATTCTATATAATTCTGTAGGTGAAAAAACTCAAAAAAATTATCATCCGAAGGGTCAGCATCTTAGTGTTTATCTCTCTGTGGTGTCATCCTTAGCAGGCCTTTGTCCCTTGTCATGGATGGTCTCCTTAGGGTGATGTTGTGTTCTGCATCCCGTGCTTCTTACATGACTTTTCACTCTTTGAAACTATGTTAAGAGTTACGCGTATGACTTCTGCACATTTGTGCACATTGCCTTCAATAAAAAGATTATTAGAAAAGTCAACTGCATTTTATGCTCCAGCTGCAAACAGAAAAGGTATCAAAATGATAATCATTATACAAACAAAGTATCATTTCATGTGGTTTATAAAAGCACAGATGCATGATTCATGGGAAGACATTTATGAAGTCATATTGGAAGGCATTCAACACATTTCAATAAATAGATTTAATATTGGATAAAAAGACTTGATTTGTTTTAGATGTCAGTTCTTCCTAAATGAATCTGTAGATGTAATGGTACTTAAAGTCAAAAACAAAACAAAACAAAACAAAACAAAATCTTCATGGAACTTAGCACGTAGCTTCCCTGATTTGTGCATAGGAGGCCCTGTGAGCTGAGCAATCAAACTCTGCGTTCACCACCCAGCACTACACAGTTAGCTAAGTCACAAGGTAAAAATAGCACAAGAGTGAGAACTTGTCCCTTTACTATAGGTTACAGAGATCAAGAGTTTGATTTTACTGCAAGATTTGACAGGGAAAAGACAATGAAAATCAAATCTCCACACATCTACAAAGCTGTCCAGTGAACTGCTAATGTAATGAGCCTACATAGCTGTAGAGAAAAATTGTTAGGAATCTGGTCACTTATCACACAGGGGATTGATTTTTCAATGAACTGACTCATATACAAAGAGAAGAGGTTCACATTTTTTTAAATATGGAGAAAATATTTTGACCATGGAGTAAAGACAACTTTCTTAAACATTGAGCACATGTACACATATATACACATACTTATTAGTTGCATGTCTAATTGCTGGAACAAAATATCTGACAAAAACAACTTTAGGAAGAGTTAATTTGGGTTCACAGAGGTCCAGTCAGTCCATCATGGCGTAGAAGGCATGGTAACAAGAGCTTGAGGCAGTGGGTGTGAGTCACATGGCATTTATAATCAGGAAGCAGAGAGGGATGAATGCTGCAATTTAGCTCATTTTTGTCTTTTTAATTGGCCCAGGGTCCTGGGGAATGATGTTGTCTACAGTTAGGATGGGTCTTCCAGCCTCAGTTAACCTCATCTTTAAACATCTTCCTAGAGATGACACAGTATTTGTCTCCTTGGATAACTCTAGGTTTTGTCCCCAGATTGGCAATTAATAGGAAACATGTTATATTTATAATTACATTTATATTTATATTTATAGTTACATTTATATTTTATTATTTATATTTATTAGAAGTCAAGACATCTGTGAAAAGGAAAGAGACTAGGAGGAATAAGGAGAGTACAGGAGAGAGACCATGGCCAAAACATATGATATTCTTAGAGAAAAATAGCTTTATGAAATATATCACTATATAATGAATATAGACCAATTAAAAAATAATTATGCAAATGGTAATACAGATAAATTCAATTTTACTATAACCCCTAAATTTTTGTTCATCAATTGGAACCCCAATTTATTTGAAAAAAGATAAGCCTTATGATGGTTGGAAACATTTGCTATATACAAATCCAATAACAAATAAGTGTCTAGGATAAATCAGATTTCTGTGAGTCAATTTTGAAAAGGCATTTACAAGGAAAAGACATTTGATAAAGTACAGATGATTACAAGGATCTGAGAATGAACATAATACTGTCTGGAGTAGATATTAAATACTTCATGATGTGGTTTCACATCTTACCTGTAAAATATTAGCAGTTTGACACGGCGGAACGTGATTAAGGATGTGGAGTAATGGGGTGTAAGAGAAGTATAAATTATAAAACCACTGTAAGTAAAATGAACACTTCATAAGAAGGCTAAAGAAAGACATAGATCTTGCATGCTGGACATTCCATTCTGAAGCAGCTAACCAGATCAGTTCCCACTCATATATATCATAGATTATGCATGTGAATAGTTTTAGCTTATTGTGTGTGCAAGCAAAATACTGGAAACAGTCCAGGTGGCTCATCAGGAGTAAAGTAGATTAATAACGCATAACAGTTACACTCAGTAGGATAACACACAACAGTGAAAATTGGGGGGGGGGGGGTTCGGGGTGGAGAGTGATCAAAATGGATGAGTTCCAAACACTGCAGAAAAAAACCTGTATGTTAACATGGAAAGCATTCACCAGGATTCCTATAAAACAAGGAAGGGTGAAGGCAGCTCTGCCTTGTTCATGTATATAAGCACTAGATGATAAATAGAAAATGTAAAAGTAGTCTTTGCCTATAGGAGTGGAAGAAGATAAGGATTAGGGGTGGGCAGTACCTGCACTTGTAAGATACTGGCAGTGTTTTTCATAAACTATTACCTATGGAACCTCTTTTCCCAATTCTGAACATTCTGTGCATACTATTTGTGCCAGTGTATGGAGATTTAAAATCATACTAATATGAAAGCATAACTTTCTTTTTTTTTTTTTTTTTTTTTTTTTTGAGACAGTGTTTGTTTATGTAGCCCTGGCTGTCCTAGACCAGGCTGGCCTCAACCTCAGAGATCCACCTGCCTCTCCTTCTGAGAACTGGGATTAAAGATGTGTGCCACCACTTCCTGGCAAGAAGCATAACTTTCAAGTGACAGAGAAAATCAATAGCACAGTTGTACAATATCTAAAAAGTGGCAATGGGCATAATGCATATCAACTGGAGGATTGCTTAAAAATCTAACTCAAGAAATTAATTTTCAGCACAATAAAGCAAAGGAAGTAAATGAGAAAAATCATGCCGAATTTAGTGAAATTTCAAAAATTCAAAAGGCCCCAAGATTCTGTCATTCTACAAAGTTATTGTCATTGCTGTGGTAAAACAAACCGTTTCTTCCTGTGGTATTTTGAAGGATGGTGAGCATTAAACACAGATGATGGGATTATTGGCTTGTGATTATGGTGTTAGGTAGTATACTGGCTGGTTTTGTGTGCCACCTTGACACAGACTGGAGTTATCACAGAGAAGGGAGTTACGGTCGGGGAAGTGCCTCCATGATATCCAGCTGTGGGGCATTTTCTCAATCAGTGATCAAGGGGGTAGGGCCTCTTGTGGGTGGTGCCATCCCTGGGCTGGATGTCTTGGGTTCTATAAGAGAGCAGGCTGAGCAAGCCAGGGGAAGCAAACCAGTAAGGAACATCACTCCATGGCCTCTGCATCAGCTCCTGCTTCCTGACCTGCTTGAGTTCCAGTCCTGACTTCCTTTGGTAACAGCAATACAGAAGTAAGCTGAATAAACCCTTCCTTCCCTCCCCAACTTGCTTCTTGATCATGATGTTTGTACAGGAATAGAAACCCTGACTAAGACGTGTAGCATGATGGTATTTTCACATTGAGCCTTTCAGGTTCTTTTCAGGTCTTTGTTTCTTGTGCATGATAAAATAAAACTAGAAATACACCTTCTTCCTCCTTGATCCATGCTCAGCAACATTCTATGTTTATTCACGTTCCCAAATGCTTGATCTGTTTTTAAAGATAGCCCTCTATTACAGATAGAATTCAGAAAATATTGTAACGCATCTAGATAACCATATTCTCTCTGTGTCTATGAGGAAAGAACCTAGGCTAGTATGCCAGGATCGATTATGATTCCTGAATCTTCCCTCAAGGATGGAGTAGTTGAAAACCACAATGTGTCCAGCACTGATTATATGAGAAACTCCTCTGTATGGGTGCTTGAGCCATATTTTCAAAGTAGAAGATCTTAGTATTTTTTCCCTGTCCCTTCAATTTGTAGAAATGGTCTAGCTAACAGGTTCTCTCATTTTACAAAGAAATGAACTTAAGTTCAGAATGATTTTGCTTCAACAATATCATTAGAGAGAATCTGAGTTATTTTTTAAGCCTGAACTATTTGCCAGAGTGACATACCATGAACATAATTAAAGGGCAGTTCTTCCCAGACATTGAGAAATGAATGTATGGGACAGTACCCCCACAAGGCGGTTTGACTAGAAACAAATTAAGTGAAAGGACATATGTAAAGGACAGGCAGCTATGCAGCAGCTGAAGTTCCTAGCTCAACATCTTGATCTGTTAGGTTAAAGTGGGTTCATGGGACCAATAAGCAAAGCAGAAACAGCACACCTGTATGGAGGGGCTTGGTGCATACAGTGCTCTCGGCAGCTGGTTTGGGTTCTGATTCCAACTCTGCCACATAATATCTGTTGGAATGATAGACAGGTTGCTCAATCTCTTCTTCTCTATACCTTGCGTTCCTTAGCATCAGCTGGAGACATTCAAAGTACCTAACATGGTTAATTTGCCATGGAAGAGTAAATGAGTTAATATCCACTTGTAAAATCACTTTGAATGGTTCCTGGTGTCCAGGACAGGCTGGTAGGTAAAATTACCTTCTAAGTGTGTTTCTGTTCTTCAGATGCATGAAGGATCCTGCTGGGCCATTTTGCAAATTAGACATTCAGCTCAAGAACTCTGGTACCAGCCCTCTCACACAGCTTAAGTTCAAGCCCACATTGGTGTGACTGTGAAGCCAGGCCTCTTTTCTCCACCTCTAATAATGTCCTTACACGGGGTTTTCACTAGAATCATACTTTAGGACCCATCTTTCTATTTGGCAGATATTCCTAATGCAAAATTCCTAATAAAGGTATTTTGAGAATTCTACCTTAGTCTTGTTTTTCCTCTCTTTCTTCTACATACCTAAAAGCCACAATTAAAAGGAAATGGGAAGATTATAACACACACACACACACACACACACACACACACACACACACACACACACGGTAATTACTGATTTTATTAAAAACATCTATCATACAGCCACACAACCATTGTTATTTCAAGCCTGGGAATACAATGCACACTATTAAGCCATTTGATGATTCAAGATAAAAGCATGATTAAATATGTTAATGAAAGTGCCAGCCTGCATCAAGATACCCACCACTGATCAACCTCAGACAGATCCGACTGTCTGGATGTTCCCTTTGTGAACTTCCTATTCAACCTGGTTTTCTAGCGAGTTAGCTATTTTATGCTTAAAAAAAAAAAATAAAAAATAAAAAAATGAGAGTAACAAAATTCTATGTGATCCCTGGGCCTGGCTGGCAACCCTGGACTCCTGCCCTCTGGCTACTGCTCCAACTCATTTTCATTGTCTTCTTAGTAGAAAACCAGGCCGCTAGCATTCTCTAACCAATTTTCTCTATTCTCCTGTCTGCAGGGGCAGGAACCCAATGCTGTCAGGAGGGATCATGTTTGTCATGTCTCAGTTGTTGGCCAAGTCTCATGCTGGTTCTTCATGCATTAAGACATATGTTCTAATTTTTTCTATTTTATTCTCCCTGACCTGCCTTTACATGGAAGCTGTAGGCTCGGAAATGATAAGTACTTTAGTTAGATAATCACACATTTGGAATACTGTTGTTCCTTTTCCCAGATGGCTCAGCCCCCTCTGCCATCTCGGGTCAGATGTACCAATGAGAGTATAATTGACACATGTCTCACAAAGTGGGAGCCGCAGGGGCTAGTTCGCGTATTGCCACTTTCTCTGCAATCTGTTTCATCAGCTTGAGTCTCCTGTAATTAGGATTAGTAGAGCTGTATTTTAACCTGCCCATGGACATGTGACACTTGCTGTTGGGGATTACAAATGCAAGCTTGTGCTTTTAGTGGAGTATAACCTTGCCTGTCCTACACCTGGCCAAGCCTGAGCAACTCGTGCAGATCTAGGGAACTGGGATCTGAATCACATTCTCTCTGTTTTCAAAGACCTCACTCTTTCTAATGCCCCAGGCTTTTTAAATGGTACTTGGTTAGCCTCTGGCATCGTGGACACTGTCCTCATTCTGTGAGGTCCAAATAAAAGATGCAGATGGAACCTAGTGAGGTGCTATGCATGGATGTGGAGGCTCCCAGTAGGAGGACATATAGGTCCCTGGAGCTCAAGGTCAGAATAACATGTATCAGTTCATTCTGTAACCTTACACTGGACTCATGTCAGCTGTTTCCTCTCTTCTTTCTTCCCTGTGTGTAATGGGAATTATACTGTTGATTCATGGAGTCCCTGGCCTCTATGACACCTTGACATCAAACAGTACCTTCCCTTTTTCTCAAGCCAGGAAAGATATTTTCAAAGATTATACAAGGTGCTATGGAACACTGTTCATTCCCTCAGTGGAGGAAATTGTTATGAGATATGAGTAGGGTTGAAGGGGAGATAACTGTTAGGTTTCAGACCCAGGACAAGGGGCTGAGGAATGTATTTTACATACCAAAGCAGACCTTGCCTCCAGATTTTCCCAGCATCCCTCAGTCCTTACCTGGCATTCCCCAGACTAACCTCAAACTTTCCAGCCCAGGGGCTGGGCTGCCCTTACCCCAGAGGCTCTTCCTTATGTAATTCAAGCATTTTGGTCTCTCCTCTTCTTCAATACACCTTTTCCTTCTCTCTGCAAATATGCTTTCTCTTTTTCTTTCCCCTGCCTCCCCTCTTTCCTTTCCACGGTTACTTCTTTGGCCTCTGTCCTTGGGGCAGTGCACTCATCCTCCTAAGAGCAGCTTCTGAATAAGCCTACATTTATATATATTTTAATCTGGCTTGAATTGGATAATTTTACTGGCAGAGAAATAACACAAATAATCTGGAGTATAAATATGACACAAAAGAAGAAAATATATGAGAAAAGATGCTAAGAATTAGATTACCTGCAAGGTATGGAGTGCCATACATTCAGATCAATAAAGAAGGCCACATTATGACCTGGGATTACATGCAAAGCCCTTAAGGCTGGGTTCATATACCAGAGCAAGTGTACCACCAGGCTTCTAAATCTGTGCCATAAACCACTAGCCTTACTGACTTTACTTGTAAATCACATCAATAATACTTTCCTGAGCACACATTTCCCCATATACAGAGATACTAACTAGTAAAAGTAAACATGTATTGTGTATATATTTTATGTATCTAAAATGCACAACAAAGGGAAATAATTAAAAAGATGAATATTTAAATAAAAACAGACCATATAAATATTCTTTTACTTTCTCCAATCTCCCAGCATGGGTTGAGATATACATAACCTACTACTGCTGGGCCATGGCTTTGTGTCATTCTGCCTAGAAATGACTTTGCGGCCACCAAAGATAGAACCCATGGGTAAAGGGGCACCCAGGAGCTTTCAAATGCTTGCTCTGGCTTAATTTTTCATTAAGCTTTAAAGAGCATGATGGATAAAGCAAGATATTCATTAATCAAATTGCAAGGGAGAGGACAGTCAGAGATGCCTTTTGCTTCTTTTTTGTTTTCCAGTGTCACTGATGACTATGAATGACCTGCGTCCTTTAGAGACTAAGCAGGAAGGACTATATATTTCTAATTGCTATTCAGAGAAGTATTCATTTGCACCTTTAAAGCAATGGTTCCTGTTGCTCCTGTCAGAGTCACTCTCCTCCACTGACCCTAAAAATCTGTCAACTCAACAAATAGCTTAAGAGTGGAACGTACCACAAATCCATTTAAATAATAAAGTCATGACTGTGTCAGGCATATTTATGGAATGGAAGAACACCTTGAGGTGTAGAACACTGGCTTTGGTGAGTGGTTTGTTGGGGTTAAAGTTTGAAAAAAGAAAGAGATGAATCCTCTTAAATAGAAACTTGAAAGTGATTTCTTTGGTGCAAAAAAAGTGGGTGTTTGTATTCTGTGAAATACTGTGTTTCCAGCATTCAGATTCCCAGAACATAGGAAATGTTGAATGATTGCCTTTTGAATGTGCCAATTTGTAAACATTTTTTTTGAATATTTAATCTATATAAGGCTGAAGAGGCTAGAAAAGTGTTATGAAGTACAAAAGGGTATACTTTAATTCCCATCGCATTGTAGATGGTATTAAAACTCAGATCCAAAAATGTCCATAGGAAAAGAAAATGCATTAAAAAGCAAGATGCTATTGGATCAATTGCACAAATAATTCCTAATTCACCTATACTCTGAAGAAATGTACAACAATATAACTCTTCAAACATAAAATAATTAGACTAATTAGAAAGCATCATACAACCAAATGGTACATACTTCAAAGAGACATATCTGTAAAGGAAGAATATGGGGCATTTTTGAAATCAAGAGTAGCAAAATATATCATGGATACACTAACAATAAAAAACTGACACAATATTAACATAAAATGGGCAGAAATTATAATGATACATTATTCTTTTACTAGTATAGGATTTGATTTGATTTGCTTCCATTCATAAAAGGTCTAATTATTCTGAGAATGGCAACCACTTTAAACCTAAATGCACACAACAATATGGCATGTAACAGTTCTTTTCTTTCAATGAGTAAATGTTTACTCTCAGTTTTGCCTCAAACAAACTTCTAAGAGTTGAGAAGATAGCAGAGTATATATCAGAATTCCTGCTTTTATGATATGCACATACCCTATGATGGAAAACATAATAAAATTATTTAATATGTCAGATATTGATAAATTCTGAGAAAAAATAAGTAAATGAAGGTTATGATGCAGAAATTTATGGGGCAAGGGCTCTATAGTTTAGTCTGTGGTGAAGGGGGTCCTCCCACATAAAGTGCCTTATAGGAAACTATACAGTCTTGAGGGAAAACATTTTAGATAGTGGAATCAGCCAGTGTGCTGACACCAAGCATAGAGAGTTTCTGGACAACTCTATGTAGAATAAAGAGCTAGTATTTACAGAGGGTGTGAGAGGGCCTGGAGAGTCTCTCAGACAGATCACTTTAACTGACAGATCAGGTAGCTAGATAATGAATAAAGCACAGAATTTACTAGACAAAGTAATGACCACCTAATTGATGAATATAAAATGATTTACCTAATGTTTGGAGAATATGAATTATGCTCCAAAACATATAAACCATTTTTAAAGCAATAACTAATAAAAACAAGTGTGAGATCTTTTGAGTTAGCCTCTCATTACATTCTCTGGCCACACTGAAACTAAGTTAGGAACAAGAAGAAAGCATACAGGAAAAAAGTTAAAAAAAAATCTGAAAATATATAAGGACCTGTATAAAATATATGTCAGTGAACACATTGTAAAGAATATGTGTAAACTCCTAAAATTGAGTGACAGTAAAAATAATATGAATCAACCAGGGATTTGTCAAAGTCCACACTTGGAGAGAAAATAGTTTAAATTGTCTATAATAATGAAGACTATTCAAATACTGAATGATGTCATCATCCATCTTGAAAAGGTGAGGAAAGAATCATGAACTGAATAAAGAGGAGGAAAGGCAGATAACCAAGCAGACATTGATGAAGTAAAAATACAGACACTACAGTGAGGAGACCCCCAGCTCTTTGAAGACATTTTAAAACATCCCAAAGCATTAGCGACTATTTAGAAAAACACACGCTTTTTAAACACTCTTCTCAAAGAATGCAATTTGCTGCACCCACTTTGAGAAGCAATTTGCAGTCACCTGTAGATGTGTGTAGCATAATATCCAGTGGTTTACAGTCTAGACCAAAATAAAAAAAAAAATGTGCTTGTATATTCAGAAGATGAGGAGGTGCACACGTGCCTTGGATGGCAGAAGCTAGAACATCCGCCAGCCATATGCACCTAAGTCAAGAGCACGGATGAGTAACTTAGAGTTTATTGTATTTCGATAGCTTCACATTATAGGACAGTAAAAATGAGCAAGCCGAGACAAAATGGACAGCTGTCACAAATAGTGATATTTGAGTGAAAGCCACAAGATATAGAAGAAAATATGTGTGTTTTCCCTTTAATGTTCTCTTCAAAACATACACAACTGAGCCATATCTGCTGTGAGATATATAGTTAGAGAGTACCTACCTACCCACCATCCTCAAGATATCGGAGGCAGAAGGAGATACTATAGGAAGGTGCAGGTAGATTTCAATCGCATTGTGTTTGTTCCATTACCAAAGGTGTTCATTATAGATAGTAGTTAGTTTTATAATTTTTAGCCATATAGACTTTATTATTTTATTTTCTTACTGAAAATTAAGTTTGTTTAATTTTTTCAAGCAATTTTTTTTTTTTTTGCTCTTCACAATTCTTCCCAATGCCCAGTCCTTCCCTTGCGCCCCTGTCCCTGGTCCTTCGCATGTGCTCTTCTACCTCTGGTCTCTACCTTCCCACCTCATGTCACCTTCTATATGTAATTTATAAGCGTTTTTGGCATATGGGTTAATTTCCTAAAATATTACTGATGAGTGAATGTTAGAAATAATTTATTGAGGCTAGAGAGATGGCTCAGCGGTTAAGAGCACCTTTTCTAGAGAACCTAAGTTTGATTCTCAGCATCTACATGGTGGCTCACAACTTTCTATAGCTCCATTTCCAGACATCTGATGCCATCTTTTGTTCTCCTTGGGTACCAAGCATGAATGCAATGCATAGACATGCATGTAGACAAAGTACCCATACACATAAAATAAAATGATAATTTTTAAAAAGAAATAACAATTTATCAATAACGCAAATAAAACAATAAATCATGGCTTTGAAAATTGTAACTGATAATTAACTGATAACGAACTCAAGAAGAGATATGAAATGGATGTAAATGTTTTTAAAAAAAAATCAGTAGTTGAAAAATCTTCTGAGACGGTTAATACAAATCTAAATCAGTGAAACATTCCCAATTATTTTTTAATCTTTCAGTAGTTATAAAACACAAGAATGTTCCTCAGTTTACCTAATAAGTCTCAGATGTCTTCCTTTGACCTCCTATGACAAATAAAACAAAACAAAAGAAAACAAAACAAAAAAACATCAAGAGGACAGTCCAGGCTAATGTCACTTCCAGTTAAGAATGAATTTCAGCAGAACATGTTCACACACATCATGGCAAAAACAGAGTGGAAAGGTGTGAACTGGAAAAAAAGCTAATCAGGAAATAATAAAATTTCTGTAATAGAAAAAACAAGATATTGATGACTTTTTAAACTTTGCATGTTGCACAATCTCTAGCCCAGCCCTTTAGTCCTCCTGGTGTTCTTAGTTGACTGAAAGGTAGCCAGAACAAAAGCAAAGGTGTCACTCTGTTTTGATAAAGCTCTTCTTCCAAAAGCAGTTATCAGGCTTAATTTGACCAAAGAGATGTAGTTTGTCTGTTCTTAACATGGAGAGAAAGAATATTAATTGTGTAGCTACACCACACCCAGTGATTTCATGTGTGTGTATGTTCCCAAAAGAAATGTCCACAATACCTCTATAATTATATATAATTATGTAAAATGATTTTTCTAGCAGCTTTCTCCTCTCTGCATGTGTCTGGGCACATATCTGTGTGTATGTGTGTGGTGCATGCTTACCTATGTGTGCATATGTGAGTATGTATGTGCATGTGTCTACTTGCATGTGTGCACACATGTGTGTGGCATATGGATAAGTCATGTGTGTGTGTGTGTGTGTGTGTGTGTGTGTATGTTCATGTGGGGGAAAGGCAGTTGCATATTCAATATGTGCTTGCAAAAGCCAAAGGTTGATAACAGATGCCTTATTCAACCAGTTTCTACCTTATCTTAGAGGTAAGATCTCACCATGAAGAAAGAGCTTGTTAATTCACCTAGTTCGCTAGCCAGCTTGCCTTGGAGAACCCTGCCTTCTGCCTTCTAAGGGCTTTATTGCAGTCAGATGATACACTGGCCAGATGTTTGAATGGGCTGTAGGGACCCAAACTCTGGTCTTCACACTTGATGCCATGCACTTTATCCATGGAGCCTTCCCCGTGGCCCCTGCACCACTATTCTTAATAGGCAATAACTTGAAATGACTGTAAATGTCTCTTGGCAGTAGGATGACTAAAGAAAGGGAGGGATGTTTATACAGTGTAGAATTGTATTCATTGAGAATGGAGCTAGGTAAATTCTCACACACAGAAAAATTGTGAGGATGAAGAAATAGACAAAAAAAAATACACATTTATGATTTCATGGATGAAAAGCTCCAAAAGTAGGTAAACTATTGCCTGGAAGCACCAGCTAGGCTTTATGTTCTTCTGTGACTTGAGGACCTAAGGGGCCACCATGCTGCAGCTTCTGAGTTTTCTGTTTGTCAGGCTGGCTGCATGAGAGTGTTTGCTTTATGGAAGGACATCGAGATGTGTGCTTTTGATTTATAACACACATGTATAATAGCAGTTGAAACTTAAGAAGGGAAAAGATTAATAGATGAAGACAAAGTTAGGTTCAATGAGGAAATACAAGGGCTGTCTAACACTGGAAAAATATGTTAATGTAATTACCACATTAATCAATCCAAATAGAAGAATCAAGCTGAATAGATGAGTAGAATCGCTTGCTAAAATTAAAAACCCATTGATAGTAAACTAAAAAGGATTTCATAAATCTTGGAAAAGAACTTTCTTAATCTGATAAGGAACATATTTAAAAATCAAACGAAGCACCGTAAGAATGATGGAGTATAAACCACTGTAGCAAGCCCCAAAGAAAAACGAGGAGAAAGCAACCATTTTTCTCTTGCATGATACTGAAGATGGCAGGCATCCTCAAGAATTTTTTCTAAGGAAACTTGTTAGAGGGAAAGGAAAACAATATGCCAATCACCTATGGTATGGTTATCTATAGAGAAAAATGTTATGAATGAATACTTTACAATTCTAAGTACCTTATGGGTGGTAACAAGGCTATATCGTCTGCACTAAAAATTGAATGAGTGATAAGTCAGTTACAGCTCTATGGAGCAATTGAAAATTTTAATTTAAAAATATCAGATCAGCTATTACCATTTTTTCACGATTTATATTTTTATTCATATGTACATATGTTTGTACATATGCAATCATATGTGTACACGAGTACCTACAGAGATCAAGAGGGTGCTGGATACCCTGAAACTGGAGTTACAGCAGGCTGTAATTCTTATACCTGTATTGAAAGGAAATATATTTATTTGCATGCAAATTTAAAACCCTAAACTGGTGTCTAAGGTGATAGGTTTAGGGACTTACAGCTTGTGTTTTCCTATGTATATCACTTGCTCATGTTAAACTTGTTTTTAGAACTCAGCTGCGTTTGTCAAGGGCACTCTGACACCTACATAACCAAGCCAAACGCTAAAGTACTTTGCATGTAGTTATTAAAATACTGCATGGAAATGATATGGATGCCTTTCGATAATTGCCAGAGAATTGTCGTCCTTTCCTCCTCTTTTCCATGTAGTGCAAATTGTGGGTACAGAGAATGGAAAACAGGGAGAGAAATTTTAGGTTTGGCTCTTCTGGGCCTTGCTGCCCTTTCAAGGCATCTGACTGAAGACCTGGAGCAGGAATTGCTGATGGAGCTATGCTGCAGGTCAGAAAAGAGGCCAGCCTGCCCAGTAACTGTTCTGGGCATCACACAGACTTCTCCATCAGAGTAGGATGATTTGAGCAAAGAAAATATAGTATGTGCTGGTTTCCTGGATTCACTTTTGCTGTTGGGTTTTCTAGAACTGACCTTTGCATTCCCCCATCCTCATCTATATGTTAGGCAGCCCTGATGATGTTTAAGTTCTTGCCTCCTCTTACATCAGAGCTTCATACTCAGGGACTATAGGTTCCCTTAGTGAAGAAGGTTGTGTTTTCAGATAGGTAGATCACTAGGCTGACAAGCTCAGGCTCCTCTGAAAGGTTCAGCTCTCTAACATGGCAGCTCTAATCCTTCCAAATTTAGCTGTAACCCTTTAATACAGATCCTTGTGTTGTGGTGACTAACAACCATACAATTATTTTATTGCTACTCCATAACTATAATTTTGCTACTGTTATGAATCTTATTGTAAATATCTGACATATGCAATATCTGATATGTGACCCCCACAGGCTGAGAACCACTGCTCTAAGAGATCAACAAGAGTGGAACCACTTATACTAAGAAAACAGAAAAGTTTTAGGAAGACATGGTGCTAAATTAAAGCTAATTCTGTTCTGTCAAGAAGTAATTTTTGTTTATAAATTTTTGGAAATTACAAAGGGTTATGAGCAGAGAAAAAGTATTATTTCATATATCAATAAATCCTCCATCCATGTAAGTATCTAACCATCCATAGATCCAGTTATCCATTTAACTATGCACCCACTACCTATCCATTCACCTATTTATGCATCCACCATACATCCCTCCATCCCTTCCTCTATCCATTCTTCTATTGAACCCTTCATCCATGTATACATCTATTCATTCACATTTGACTTCCCATTATGTGACAATTGTGATTTTATACACTGAAGAAAAATAGAAATAAACACACAAAGTTCTTGCTTTTGTGTATTGCATTTTTCAGCCTAATCCATAACTGACTAATCACATAAACACATGAATAGGATAATTTCTGCAAATGACAAAAGACAAACAAATATAGTAGTCTACTATGATAGGAACATGGTCAATAAGGGGAAGGGGATTTCTAGTTAACTCATGAAATGTCTCTCTGATTGCACATCACCACTACCTGGAGTTCACAGAGCATGATTTCCAAATGACATGTGGCATATCTTTTCCTGGGTGTCTGCTCACCTACCATCTTTCTAACTCTGTGCTCTCAGAGCTCCAACTTCATTATTCCTTATAATTAAAGTTTCCCTGTGCATCGTCATAACATTTGCACTGAGAAAACTTGTTTCTCTAATTTTCTCAAGGATCAATAAAAACAAATTAAAATAGAAGACTAGAGGTGTCTTCTTGCCACATTATTTTTCTGAGAACAAAAGATGTAGTGATATCATTGTTATTTCTCCAGAGGTCCTTAACCATAATATAAAGCCATTTAGCACAGTTTCAGATCTTAATAACTCACTGCTTCTTTCCTCTTGCTCCAGGGAGCCAGAGGGAGGAGAAAATGTTGGTAGGCAAAAGGATGGGATGAAAGAGAAAAGCCCACGCCTCTATATTGTAAAAGACATTAAGAGATACATTGCTTTGATGGTCTATTTCTTGAAAGTAAGGGGAGGGGCTAGGCAGTATTACTTGGAGTAGCAGCTCCTTGGCTAATGGAGAAGATGACAAGGGGGTGGGGATAGAAATGAGCTTGGCAAAATCCAAGGGCTGCCTTTGGGAATTCACTGAGCATTTTGGGGAATATAAAAGGGGAGGGGGTGCTGTCTTCCAGCTTCCAGTAAATTGAAACAGTTAGATCCATCAGGTAAGATGGGGGAAGATTTCTCTCAAGACCCCTATGTAACAACCAAAGGACCAAAGCATATATGCTGTAAAAAGGCAACTTCTTTAACAGTAGAGTAGGATTTTGGCATTTTAGCACGGGAGACCTAGCCCAGTGTTGTGATGAGTACCACAGGACTTGGATTATGACCACCAAGTTCATATCCTACTGTACCACTCTGAGCTTTTATTTTGTCATCTGTGCTATTTAAAGCTCAGTACTTACCTTATGAGAGGCTATGAGGATGAAAAAAGTTTATAGACATGTAAGACTTAAAGAGCAAGAGAATGGATATATTGCAGATGATGAAAATGATGAATTTCTTTACCTAAACTGAGCACCCCTCAGATACTTCACCATGCTCGCCATTTCAGGGATGAGTAAACTCAGTCCTGCAGTCATTAAAAGCATTATATATATATGCATATATGTGTATGTGTGTGTATATATACGTATATATATATATCACATAACATATTTTATATATAATATATTTGCATTTAAATGTCCACTATGCTGGTACTTAGCTGTATGACATAATCGCTGTGCTTCTAGAATCTCAGCCATTTTGCCTGTAAAATAGAACAGTGTGGCTTGTAGTTATAGTAAGTTGATATTCTGTGAGCAAAGTGCTTAGCCACGTACCTGACACATACTATTTAAAACTTTGTGCAACATGGACAGGTGTTTGCAAATTATGGCTGATGTTTTTTTTTATGGTTATGATGTGAGGCAGAATCAAGTTAATGACTGAACTGGGAGATAAATCTAGTGAAACAGAATAATATCAAGTAGGTAAAAAATGTGCAAAGATATTGAAGATCTGAAAATTATAATTATTAAACTCAATCGTAGTAAGATACTGAGCAGTTAGTGTTGAGTAATTTTGATAGATGGAAATCTAAACTCAAACAACAGAGATATTATCTCAACACACACAGAACTGTCACACAAATAAAGTGTGTATTAACCTATGTAAAGGAAAATTAAATTTAAAAATCCTTGTCAGAAAGACCATGTTCCCCAATAAATAATACAATAGAACAATAAATTGGAAATTAATAACCAAAAGTTACCGTATAAGATCTCATGATCCTGACAAATAGTGAAACAGAATAATATCAAGTAGGTAAAAAATGTGCAAAAAATCACACACTGCTACGTTATACTCAGATGAAAGGGAAGCCATCAAGAAATCATGGAGTGAAAAGTGATGGTGGATCAGAGAATGTCTATACTTGTAGAACAGATCCAAACCCATACATACAGGAAAATAGAGTTTTAAAGTAAGCTACCAGGTAACAGAGGTTTAAAGGAAATGATCTCTGAAGATCTATATAGATACATATGTAGGTATCTATATAGATATAGATCTATCAATATAGATAGCAAAGGGAATGAGCAAATAAATAAAAAACTAAAACAAAAACAAAACCACATGAGATGTTCCGCATCACCAGCCACTCGGGGAACAAAAGCTAAAGCAACAGTAAATGACGACCATGTGCCCATCCAAATGGCTCACAGGAAAGTGAAGATGACATTAAATGCTAATGAGGATGGGGAGAACCTGAACCCCTCATGTACTTCTTGGGGGTGAAGGTCATTGTCTTAGGATTTCTGTTGCTGTGAAGAAACTCCATGACTACAGGCAACTCTTATAAAGAAAAGCATTTAAATGTTGCTGGCTTACAGTTCAGAGGTCTGGTCCATTATCATCAAGGCAAAAAGAATGGCACTCTACAGGCAGACATGGTGCTAGAGAAGGAGCTGAGAGTTCTACATTTTGAACCACAGACAGTAGGAAGGGACAGTGAGCCCCTGAGCCTAGGCTTGAGCTTCTGAGACCTCAAAGGCTACCCTGTAGTGATGCACTTCCTCCAACAAACCCATACCTATTCCAACAAGGCCACACTTCTTTTTTTGTTTTTTTTTTTTGCATTTGTTTATTTATATACATTGCTAATTTTCAAAATCACTTATTATAATAGTCCATCTATTATGTTCAGGGCTTTCTTATAAACATTTTGAATGGGAGAACATGTAGTTACTGCATCTCCAGTAATTTTTTTCACTGATGGAAATGGAGACATAGTGCACTCAGTATCAGTACATACAGTCCTTTCAGAGGGCTTAAGTTCAGATCCCATCACATACTTCAAGAAACTTAAGACTGCATGTCACACTCAAGATCATGTGGAAGGTAGAGTCATAACTTCAGTTGCAAGGATATCTCAACTTGTGAGCCATCTCAGGACATTTGGAAGAACACTAGGTTCTTGTCAGCAAGCACTTCATGGCATCACCTAGTGTCTGGGTTTGTTATCTGCAGATGGGATGGATCCGTAGGTGGTGCAGTCTCTAGATAGCCTTTCCTTCATTGTGTGCTCCATTCCTTGTTCCTGTATTTTCTTTACACTAGAACAATTCTGGAATAATAATTTTGAGATGGGTGGATAGACTTATCATAATACATACCTGTTACTTTATCCTTAGACCTAATTGTTTTTCCTTGAACACAAAATTGTCCTGTCATGGACCGGGTTTCTCTTGCGGGGGGAGCCTTGTTCCATGGGACGATGGGTCCTGGCCAGGTGGGCTCAGGATTTGCCTGGGCCGACAATCAGACTCAACACACAAAGTGTGCTATCTGAATATATTTCTTAAAAATTGCATGAGACTCTTACAATCATTGCAAAAGAGAAATGAAAAATCTGGTAGCTCAACAGTTGAAGTACATCTGAGGCCATTTAAAATACACTGGGTCTAAAAACAGCAGCCGTTTCCTCTGGACTGGTACAGCACACTCCAAGGGCTGCGGGTGAGCCAGCCAGGAGGACGGAGACTTGAATCTTGAATGCTCAATCTCTTGAATCTCGACTGGTGTTGCACCGCCCCCCTGGGCCCAATCGCTCTGGGCCCAGGGGGCTGCAGACTGCATGAATCTAAGTCCTAGTCCACCTAAGTTCTAGTTGTAGTCAGAGTGTGAGTGAGTCCGAATGCTCAATGCAGACTCCTCTATCTGGAATGCTGACTGCTGCACACTGTCTCTCTCTCACACACACACACTTCTTAATAATGACACGCCCTATAGACCAAGTATTCAAACACAACCGTCTACATAGGCCATTTCTATTCAAACTACCATAGGCATGTAAGGCTTCTAGAGGCCTCGCTGGAATCTAGTATATTTGTTTATTTTAGTTTTTTTTTTTTAATTTTTAATTACGGTACATGTTTGCATGTATACCCAAGTGTGTGTGATTATAAGTGCACGTGGAGGTCAGGGGACAACTAGCAGGAGGCACTTTTCTCCTTCCACAGTGTAGGTCCTGGCAGCCAAACTGAGATGATCACAGTTGGTAGCAAGTGTCCTTACCCACTGAGCCTTCTGGCCAGCTGTAATCTGTTTATTTTATGAGTAAAAAAACTTGTTTCTCAATCGAGTGCCTGTCCTCCTGGATATTCACTGTACAAACATGAAGCATCTTGTTCACATAGAGGCTAGTGTGTGAGGACCCACGCTAAGGTTATCTATAGTAACCCCAAATTAGAAATTATCCAAATTCCCTTCAGTGTCTGGATAATTAAACTATAACACCGGAGGCAGCGGCACCATGGAGTACTACTAAGCTATAAAAAGGATCAAACTGTTGATATATGTGATAACTTGGGGAGTCTCTAGGAAATAATGATTTTCTGAGACAGGATATTACATGTTGTTTCACTGATATAATTTTCTTCAAGTCATTCAGTTATAAAGGTGATAGATTAGTGACTGGGAGGGGTTTTAATCTGGAAGGAAGGACAGGATAGGGAGAGAGAGGCTTCAATCAGGTAGTATAAATGCTTAGTTGATTCCTACTGCTGTAGTATAATCCCTCAGACTGTTTCCCACAATTGGATATCCTGTAGGTGGTCAGGGCTCACTCTTTGCTCCAAGGCAGCATCTTATCACTGCCTTCTCCAGAGCTGCGGTTCTCAACCTTCCTCATGCTAAGACCCTTTAGTACAGTTTCTCATGTTGCGGTGACCCCCAACCATAAATTTATTTTTGTTGCTACTTCCTAACCGTGGATTTTGCTGCCATTATGAATCAGAATGTAAAATTTTTTGGAGACAGAGCTTTGCCCAAGTGGTCGCCACCCACAGGTTGAGGAATGGCTGCTCTAGAGGGAATTTACATGGCTCTACCCAATCACCTTCCAAAGGCCACCATTTTCTAATACGCTTAGAGCTCTGCAGCCATCCCAAACATTCAAACCATAGTCGTAAAGGAGTCTATTGGTGATATACTTCTGTATCTTGATTGTAGTGCTCATCACAGGACCCTGCACAGGTTAAAGTCACGTAAGACTAAACACAAATATGTTCAAGGACGTGTAGGTGAGGTCTGAATTAATCTTGTGGCTTGGGGTAGTGATAATTTCCTGTGTGCACTTTACAACACACATTAACAGTCAGGTATGCTGGCTTACAATTCTCAGGGAAGTCTTGTATGGTTCTTTGCCACCTCTTATGAATCCGTAATCATTTTTAAATGCTAAAAATGAGCTAAGCATTCATCTCAAGAATATCAGAAAAAGTCCAAATGAGCAAGAAAAATACTAACTGAATAGAAGAGAATTTAAAAAATATGTATATAATTTAGTTCTTTGAAAAGAATGCTTAAAAAAAAAATAAAGCCAGATGATGAAAGAAAATCGTTGTAAACACAAATATTTTTAAAGTAAGAATATAATGAATCCTGAGCTGTTGAACTAAGAACTTTGAATGCATATAATTATAGGAAAACTTAAAATGACAAACCCAGCATAAGGACAAAGAGAACCATTCAGTAGATCAATAGGATTAAAGAAATTAAAATGATACCAAAGCAATGCTCAAAACCACTAGGCACTGAACAAGACAGCATAAGAGCAACTCAGTCAAATGTTTCAGTATGGATGGGGACACAGCCCCCAGGTCCTGCATCTGTCAAAGAGCTATGGTCAGAGGGTGGGTGCTCAGAAATCGAGAGTCATTCTTCTAGGGGAATCTGGCTACTACCCGCTAGGTTGCCCAAGTCCCAGTGGATGGCCACAAACGCATATGCTCACAGGCAGCACTCTTGACAACACCATCAACAATGACAAGAAGGTTTGGGGAGGTGTAAATGAGGACATGTTGAAACCAGGGAGCCAGACCAAACTTCCAAAGCATGCACTGAGCAGGGACCTGGCAGAGAGGAAAGCATACTGGAAGAAAAGCAAGTGGATTTTACATGACAGTCAGTAGGGTATGGGGCTTTGAGCTGATGGAGGCTGCTCTGTTGATGAGAAACAAACCCCTTCACTCTAGGTACTTGATCTTTGAGGGAACATTAAGGAAGGCAAGTTCCTGCTAAACAGAAAACTCACCTTTGGCCTTCTGTTTACCTGGCCAAAGTCCCTCTACTTAGGATTTTGTCACCAGCACTGCCTTTTGATGGGCCACTGTTTAGGTAGGGAGCACCAGGAGGAGTTGAAGGCCAGGAAGCATCAGGAGGAGTTGGAGGTGGGGAGCACCAGAACGAGAGGCAGGGAGCACCAGGAGGAATTGGAGGCAGGGAGCACCAAGAGGAATTTGAGGCAGGTAGTGATGGATGTGATCCAAATACATTTCATAAAATATGAAAATTTAAAATGTAAATAAAAACTATCATCAAGAACAACAGCCACATAGAGCCTGTCTCAAAACAAAACAAAAGAAAAAACAATTATAAAAAAAAAATGACCAAATAAACAACAAAAATCCCACTGAGCTCATGTGAGTGGCGAGTAGTAAGTTCTAGCACATTATCGGGAGAGGGTTAACTTTCAACTTTAATGCTGTTTTTTTCTAGAAAATAAAACAAAGGCAGTTTAGTTTCTTTTATGAAGTTGCTTAAACCTTAATTCAAAATCAGATAAAAATACAAGATAAGAAAATACAAGCACATTTTATATGTGGATGTACAGAGAATGTATCTAAAACCAAATATAGCCAATGGGTCCAACACTGTTTACAAAAATGTTAATCATCTACATGAGAAGCTTATCTCAGGTCTCAGGATGTTTCAATAATAGCATAATTCATTTCTTTAATATAAGTGATATAAATCATATGACTAATGACACAAACACTTAATAAAATATTGTCACTAATTTATTGTTTTATTTTAAAAGCCTTTAGAGAACAGAAGCAAAGTTTTTTGCTTCCATACTTATTAAACAGAATTTTACACTTGATAAAGTGTACTTAGGGAGTTGGGGACAATCAGACCTCTATGGTTTCTAGGCCAGACTGATCTACATAAGGAATATTAAGACAGACAAAGTTTTATATTGAGATTCTGTGGTGGTTTAAATGAGAATTGTCCCCATAGGTACATATATTTCCAGGCTTAGTCCCAGTAGGTGAACTGCTTAGAAGGATTAGGAGGTATGGCCTTTTGGAAGGAAGTATGTCACTGGAAGTGGGTTTTGAGATTTCAAAAGCCCATATCAGTTCCAGTAACATAACTTGGAACTACTTCTCTAGTGCCATATCTATTTGTGTGCTGCCATGCTTCCTGCCATGATGGTAATGAACTAACCCTCTGAAACTGTAAGCCAACCACCAACAAGCTTCTTTGTGAGTTGTCTTGGTCATGCTGTCTCTTAAACACTAAAACAGGCCTTGTCTCAAAAATGAACTAGCCAACTAACCAACTAACTAACTAACTAACTAACTAGAAAAGTAAACTTATTGGAATTAGAGAAAAGTAAAGGGAATGATGCTTAGTATTCAGACTGACAAAAGATTTGAAACATTGGAGAGTGCCACTGCTTGTCAAGTGTATTGCTGCATTCTCACACAACTGGGGGTTTGCGAGCATCTGACAACACTTTGTCCGGTTAAGTTTAATCATAAGACAATCCTTTTTCTCCTAGGACTATGTACACTGGAAAGAGGCTCGTGCAGATCCACATAGGGATATAGTGTAGACGGCCCCTGTACCATGGTTTATGGTAATCATAAGTAGGGGGAGAGTAGACTAACACAGCAGGAAGGATGTAAACCTTGAAATCCCATGCAGTGGTTGGAAGTGGTTGACTAAGGGCACATAGGGTCATAGATGTGTGTCAAAGGAATAGTGCTGAACAGCAAATTGAGAAAGGAGCCGGGATATATTCCAGTTTGCGTATTTAAAATGCATGCATACTAATCAATAGCGTGCATTGCTTCTCAAAAATTTATTCAAACAAGGGAACATATGTGGAAATGCCATTTCTGTGGAGGAAAGGCAATAGAGGTGAAGACGGAGCTAAGGTGCAGAAATACAAGGAACGGTATTTGGGGACTGTGCAGGCTCTGTTGTAGTTATAAGGAGTCGCTACACATGCGTCTATTTTTATGGTCAGAAGTTCAAAATAGTTCCTCGGTGCTGTTCCTTTTGCTGACTTTAGGTGAGAATCCATTGCCTTGTCTTTTTTTCAGGGAGGCTGCCTACGCTGTTTGGCTTGGTACTGCTTGCTTTATCTTCACTGCAGTAGTGAAGCACTTCCTCTCTTCTTGAATCTTCTTTTCTGATCATTTTTAAGGACCTTTTGAAGCAATGAGTCCTACTAAATGTTCCAGGGTAACTGCCCACTTCAAGTTACTTAAACTAATCACATACAGTTTATTTCTCTGTGGAAGGTAGCGGGTTCCAGATGACACAAAAAGGACTATTTACTTCCTATCATAGAAGATTTGGTACCATGGCAGAGGATCTTAGTATATCTAGGTGCATGTGGTCTGTGTAGGCATTTGGATGGTGGGGGCAGTAGCCAGTTTGTCGGATGGCTCATACAGTTCAGTTTGGCATTGAGAAGGCAAGAGTAACTTTCCAAGCTGTGTCCCTCTGTACCATACCACTTTGTCATTCCATCCTGTCTAGATAGCAGCCCACTCCTGTTGGGTTTGCCCATGTGATGTGCCTTGGCTGATACAGTCAGTATTCACAGACATGAAGAAGCTTTAGAAACCTGTGCACAGGTTGACTTACTTCTGGCAAATCAATCAAAGAAAGAACAGGGCCTGGGGGTTGTTATTCCTTCAGCCCAGGATCCAGCGTAAATAGAACAAAGCTGAAAACAGTTAAAAATCTCAAACTAGGCAGAGCCCAGTCTGGACAATTCAAGGATATGTAAGGAACATAAAAATGAATTCCTGGTTGTAAAGCAGTGGCTTATTACAGATCACTACAGTGTGTCAATAACATACTAATATGCATATTTTATTTCATTCAAACATCACAGGAACCATGGGAGGTAGGTAAGGGTGAACCTATGTATTCAGTTGAACAGTTCAGAAATAAGGTTTGATGGAGAGGAAAGAGAAGGAGTTAGAATAGAAAAGCATCTGAGAAAGACCTTGTGTAAATAGAGGTCCAATAACTAGCAGGAAGATCAACTTGCCCTTGATCTTCCAAGGCTCCCCTCCACCATAACCAAGACAACTCTTATAGAAGAAAGCATTTAATCAGGGGCTTGCTAACAGTTTCAGAGGCTTAGTCCATGATCACCATAGGCAGGAAGCATGGCAGCAGGCAGGCAGGTATGGGGTTGAGAGCTTTACTTCCTGATCTACAGGCAGTCAGATAGAGAGAGACACTGGGCCTGCTATGAGCTTTTAAAAACTCAAAGCCACTTCCCCTCCAACAAGGCCATACCTAAGTCAACAAAGCCATGCCTTTTAGTACTTCCCAAACAGTTCCACTAACTGAAGACCAAGCATTTAAATCCGTGAGCCTATGGGACCATTCTCATTTAAACTACCACTGTGATCATCTTGGAAATTCTGATAGAAAATGAATTCTTGTTTGATGGTTTACATAAAGATCTATGATAAGTCCATGCTACTGTATCACTGCAAAGGGCTAGGCTCCATAAGTAGAGCTTCAACCAGGAAACACAGTGTGTGCATTTTATCTCACCCCCACTGAAAGATGTAAGCAGGCCAGGAAATGCTTTAAAAATGAACAAGGAGGCATTAGGAGGGCTAATGTGTCTAGCTAATGGAGCTACTATGACTCTAGCTTCCTCCACATTCTCCCTGGCTTCCCTTTTGGGCGTTTGGTGAAGTCACTGGCATAAATTGTTTTCCTTCATCCCTTTCATTCTCACCGTCTTTGGCTAGGTAGGTCCCAAGTGAGATTGGACAGAGAATCGGCTCCCTTTAACTGACAGTAGTTTTTATTTGAAAATGTTCCTTCAGTTTAATGATACTCTTGTACATTTCACAGAATAAAGCTTTGGACATCATAAAAAAGCTTGGTAGGCATTTCTGGGGCTGCTGACACAGCAGGGCTCGTCAAGGTCCAGCAGTCCTGAACAGTGTCTATAGATTAATGCAATTCCTCGTGAGATCAAGAGTGTGTCCCTGGGTGGAGGAGTTCTCAGTTGTGAGCTGTCAGAGCTTTGAAAAGCCCCAGATCTGAATATAAAAGCCAGACTCTCTAACTGAAAGGAAAAGTAGCATTTAGAGAGGGACCATCAAAGTCCAATTAGGAGCTATGACTTCTGCTTGTTGTCCATAGCCTAGACGAGATTTGATCTACAACAGGGCTTCTTAAATAGTGACAGCAAGTGCTAGATTGAAGATTCTTTCCCAATTCCACTGTTGGCATTATTCACCGCCAGGAGAATTAAAATGTTCAGAATGTTTAACAACTCACCTGGAAGCAACATGAGTTGGCTTTTGACCATCAACAGTGTTTGTTTTGTTTCTCTCCAGCCTCCCTCCTCTTTTTTCTTTCTTTTCTTTTCTCTTCTTTCCTTTTCTTTTCTTCCTTTTAACAATGGACAAGGTGACTGTCCATGGATTAAGGGTGAAATGAAAGAAAACCTGGAAGATGTTATAGGCTTGGCTTCTCTTCCTCACACCCTCCCCAAATCTCCTTTTCTTTCTCTAGAATCTGAAACCATGTAATTTAGAAACTGTTTCTCTCTCTCTCCTGATTTTCTCTGCCACAAAGTCATTTTTGAACATTCTAAAGCTTTTATTCTCAGACTTCAGCCTTGTACCTGTGTCCAGTGAATGTTTCCCAGTATCTGCTGATGTGTGGAGGAGACATGGCTAGCTGACCACCCTGTGCCAGGGCTCAGCAATACAACAGGTAGAAAGAAGAGGAAAGTTGGGGATCTGAAGCAGAGCTGGGAAGTGCAGTGAATTGCACTTCTGTATTTGTAGATATGGAGAACTTAGTCTCCAGGGGACACTGGCATGGGAAATGAAGACCATGGAGCATTCAGCTGGTTCAGGGAGTACAAAGTTAGGAAGTAGTCATGGTGCTTGTCCCTAGCTAAAAATCTTAATTATCATGGTTCTCAGGGTATGTGCTGAGGCCACCAAGAACCTCTAGGAATTTCTAAAGAGTCCTAAAAACTAGAAGCTGTTTCTAAATATAGAAAATGCAGCATCAAACAGAAACCATGTAACTTGCAAACCTAAGATGGTCTTTATTTTGGTCACTAGCTACTTGACCTGCTGGCATTGCCCTAATCCCTTATCTTTGCAAAGCCAGGCTCTGAGCCATGTCTCTGATGAAATGCAAATGTTGGATAAAAAATTAACTTAGAGCTGGCAACAGATCTGGCAGTGTCTGCTTTGAACCCAGAGTTGAGAAGCTTTGTGATGCTGCACACAACAATGCATGTGTTCATTAGCAGGTACTGATGCTTATGAGTAAAAGAATTCATTTTTCCTTTTCATATGTGTGCTGGCTAGTTTTATGTCAACTTGACATAAGCTAAAGTCATCTGAAAAGAGGGAACCACAATTAAGAAACTGCCTCCATTAGACAGGGCTGTAGGCAAGCCAGTAGGGAATTGTTTGAATTAGTGATTGATAAGGGAGGACCAAGTCCCTTATAGGTGCTGCCATCCTTGGGGTTGTGGTCCTTGGTTTTAAAAGAAAGCTGCCTAAGAAAACAATGAAGAAAAATCCAGTAAGCAACACTCCTCCATGGCCTCTGCATCAATTTTGCTGCCAGTGTCCCCCAACCCCCCATTTTGAGTTTCTGTCCTGACTTCCTTCAATGATGGACTACAATGTGGAAGTGTTAGCTAAATACAGCCTTTCCTCTCCAAGTTGCTTTGGTCACAATATTTCGTGACAGCAATAGAAACCCTGACTAAGACAGCATGTTTGTGTCCTTTTCTCAAGTCTCTCTTAAGATGCCTGGATGGAGGTACTTATTACTGTACATGATCTAGCTAAGGAATGAAGTGATTGGGTTTTTCCTCAGCTTAGGAAGTACAAACATAAATTACCAAAACATCATGGGCACCACGCACTGGGAAAGTTTTGGAAGTTGTGGGTAATTGTATATGAAGAGTGGTCTTTAAAACAGAAACAGTAAAAAGAGGCAATTAGACAAATGACACCACGGTGGGGAGCAGTGATTGCTGGAGCCAGCAAGAAAGGAAAGAGGCCGAAATTGTGAAAACCCAAAAGACAGGAACAAAGAGTGTTTGTTTTTCTGGCCAGTGCTGCCATAAAGCTCGCTCCTTTTTCTTTTTTTTAATTGAGAAAAATATTTTTTATGAAGCTGGCTCTTTAGGTATTGGGAAAACTGCAAACTAAACAGAATATCCTAACCAAAGTTCCTCTAGATAAAGAACTGATGCTGGCATGCGCTTATAGGAGGAAGCATCTTCCTCCTCAGGCCTGGGGCTCCTTCTCTCACCACCTGTTGACAAAAGTAGAGGTGATTGGTTAAGCAAAGATGTGACAAAGATGTAATTTTTGCAACCTCACTCCGGGCACTGTGAAGTGGGGTATCAAAAGAGTGTTTGGAGTTTGGCAATGTAGTACATACTTGGAATCCCAGCAGTCTTGAGTTCAAGGTCATCCTCAACTACATAGCAAGTTCAAGGCCACCCTGGAATATCTGAGACACTGTCTCAATAAAACACACAGACGAACAAAACCCAAACCAAAACAAAATAGTACTTAGAACAAAAACACAATGCTAAAGCATTGAAGCTGCTTCAGAGCCCACAGGCTACAGTCCTCAGCCACCTCTTTAGACTGGTTGCATCTGACTCTTGGTTCCTTATCCTGGTCTTATGGGATAGAAATGGGCCAGTCATGATTAAACCCTCTCATACATCCCAATCAAATTCAATCATAGCACGGGGTCATGGATTGGGACCAGAGTTCCTGATCATTAAACTAAGGTCTAGAATTGAATAAAGGCTGAGGTAGAAGTTGAACTACAGAGGAGAGAAGATTGGCAACTCTTTGTCGACACGTCATCTGTGTCTAACCACCCTCTGGAACTAGTACACCTTGCTTGGTGTTGTGGTCAGCTGGCCTCTCACCTGCTTTCTTAAAAGCCATTACTATTTTGTTACAACAGAGTGAATAGGAGTTACTTTAGCATGTAATCTGGCCAGGCCATGTGTTTGATTGCCACTGTGGTTATCTGAATGTGCCCTGCCAAGTTTTAATCTGAAAGGTGTCAGAGAACATGTCACATGTTTTAAAAACTGGGCCCCCAACACTTCACCTGCCACCCTGCCGCTGTGTACATATTTTAAACTGAGTCCTAGAGAAAAGTACAACTTTTAAGCAAATGGAGAGAAAAGATTAAAGAGGACCTAAAAATCAGAGAAATAAAATTGTAGGCCTTTGTGCAGCACAGAGGCCCTGCTTGGATGTCCCTGTAGTGTTTATTATCAAGTGTTGTGCTGCACATCTGTCTGTTGCAGTATTTAATCCTCTTGCCTTTGATGGGCTCCGTAAGAACAGAGAGGGTATTTGGTCTGCTCTTACATCTAGTATAGTGCTGGACATAAGGTAAGAGCTTAAAAATATTCACTTAAGCAATGCATCCCCCAGTGGTTTTCTTGGAGCAAAGAATACTGTTACTTCACTGTTAAAACTATCTTGACTGTCACTTTCATTCCTTGTCAGGGATGGTAGGAGGAGTCAAGGCATGCCAACTTGCTAGCCCACCACTGGACAGGGGCCACCACCTGTTGGATAGGAGGTGGGAATGGCTACTCCACTTCCCTGATCTTACTTAAGCATCTCAATGGTCATTTCCCCACTTGCTATTCTTCCTTGCACATTAAGCATAGTATCTCCTGTCCTTAACCTTTAACATTTTACCCCCGACTTCTCTCCTTCCCACCCCCAACATACCTTCCCATTTACCTGTTAGTGTGCCTCTATGCTGTGCCCAAGGGCCCTTCCCTCTAAACAGTGCCCTTAACACCCAGACTCCATGTTAAACTATGACTCATTTACTCTCAAATATATAAGCCCATGTCCACTGGAGCATGATGAGTCTTTTATAGGTAAGAGAAGCTTGATCCAGAACTGGGAGCCCACCAGTCAAGACCAAGAGCATTCCACTCAGGATGATACAAATGTTTAGGTCAAGGGATCTACACCTAAAGAAAACTCTCACTACTACGGAGGCTTCTGACATATATCTTGGTAATTAACTACCATTTTGCAATTGCCATAATCAGAATCAGAAAGTGGTTGTACTCTGGAGCCTATTGACTAGCATAATAATTATTACAAATTGTGGGACTGAAGTTACTCAAAATATGTAGGCTATTCAAGTTTTTGTTTATTTTATTGGTATATTGGAGATAGAACCTAGAGCACTGTACAGTCTAGGAAAGCGTTTTAACTTTGTGTCACAGCTCCCAAATATCTTAAAACATTCTTCAGACTTACATGATGAAAAACAAGATCTTGGCCTTGCAAACTTAAGCCAAGGCCCTGCTGTGACCCCTGAGCAGTCTTAGGACTGACTGACTTGCAGGGCCACTTCTATTGACCCTTCTATAGAATAGTCGAGTGAAAGTCCCCAGCCTTGACTGCCTGAGCTACACAAGGTGTTATGAAAGCACGGCATATCCATTAGACATGGGTTGTCTGGCCAACTGCCATTATAAACACATGTATGAACAGACACAGCAGAGACCACCAGACCTTCAGAGTCTGAAATATTTGCTATCTGGTCTCTTACACACAAGGAAAATGTTTTTCTACTCAGGATCCTATCCCATCTGCCTCAAATGATCCTTTCATACAAAATGGTAAGCAAATTGCATTAGAGGATAGATTTCTGGGCCTTCATTGAGCCATATGGAACAAACTGACCTATTTTGTGCTTGCTGGTTAATACATGTTCATATAATAAATGTTCATCTGTGAAATAGAATTGGGATCAAGACTTGCTCTCATTATAACCTAATAATACAGTTATGGGGGAATCATTAACCTGAACTCACCTCACATTTCCTTGGTGGCTTTCGATTCTATGAAAAAGAATGTCAGGGTTGTACAGGACTCATGTTCAAATTGGCTCAGGTGAGTTCCCAAAGTGAAGCTATTCATTTCTGCTCTATGTTCCCAGGAGGCTAGTTCATCCCCTGTAGAAGATACAGTGGGCTTTGCTACTCTATCCTTCATGACTGTCATGGCTGTACCCTGCTAGTATAAACTTCATTAAGACAACAAACTGTCTCATTCGCCTTTATTCCTAAAGCCCAGCTGCTCCATCTCAGAGATTTAAGTTATGTCCATAGACATTAAAACCTACCTAAAGTATTATCTGAAGAGGTATCATTAGAAACTTGATGATAATAAATTATTGTTGGTTAGAGCACAAGCCCAGAAGTCACCTAAAGTAGATATAAGGTTAAGAGCTGGCTCATGGTAATAATATCCATGGGTTCAGTTTTACTTAATGTGTGCCCATCTCTCCTCCTCTTCTGGGCTTGGGAGATGCAACTTTGTCAAACACACAGTGAACACACTGAATTCTTGATTCATTCATAGCCCTTCAAAACAGGATTTCTGTTGCTGTTAAGAGATACCATGACCACAGAAACTCTTGTAAGGAAAGCTTTTACTTGGGGCTGGCTTATCATTCAGAGGCTTAGTCCATTATTGTCATGGTGGGAAGCATGGCGGCGTGCAGACAGACATGGTTTTGGAAAAGAAGCTGAGAGTTCTAACATCTGGGTCCACAGACAGCAGGAAAAAAAAAATAAGACACTAGACCTTGCTTCTGAGAGCTCAAAGCCCACCCCTACAGTAACATACTTCCTCTAGCAAGGCCACGCCTATTCCAACAAGGCCACACCTCCTAATAGTGTCACTCTTTCTGGGCCAAGCATTCAAACACATGAGTTTAAGGGGGCCATTCCTATTTAAACCACCACGACATCCATCATCCAAGTAGAAGAATGAGGTACAGACATGGGTAGGAGGGAATTGCCTCTGGGTCAACAGGTGCTTACAGAGACAATGTCATGCCATGGTGCCTTCAAGATCAGTATATACTGTTTAATTGAGGAGTCTGATGAAATTGCAAAGGACTCATCTCCCCCAGGACATTGCCACAAGAGGGTAGCCAGCACTCCACTGCCTCAGCTCACACACTCCAGCTTCTGATGATTACAGTTGTTGCAGCAGCTGTCATCATAGGATATCTGCGTGGTCATGGTCGACAAATTCCTAGCCACCAAACATCTGCTGCAATAACAGTTATAGTAAAGAAGTGGATGGTGCTGGAAAGAAGAAGGATTTTAATTTTGGTCCTTCCACCTTTCCCCCCCCTTCTCCACGTCTCATTTCCATGCAGAAATTGCAAATTAATGGTCACGTTGAAGTATCTGTCAACGTGTTACTGCTCTTGCAGAGCCAAATTACGTTGGCAATAATGCTTGCAGCTGCCTTGAACTCCGCTGCAATTTAATTTGAAGAGAACTCAAATTGCATCTCCAAATGGATACAAAATTAATTTTACATACGAGCTATACACCTCCACATTTTCAGCCCCATGCCCCAAATTATCTCAGTTTAGGTTCAACTTTGAACAGTACATGTGCCCCAGCCAACTCCACATGCGATGATGAATACATGGTCAATTCATGAATTGGAAATCAGATTTCTGCTCCTTCCTTTAATAAGATGTTCTGCTTTGATTAAGGTCATTAGGAGATTCTACAGCTATTGCCTTTGACAAAAGAAATCGAGGCTGAGTCCATGCAGAAAAAAGCCAGGAGACAATTCTGTCTTAACCACATGATTACCCTTAAAATTGGAACACAAAGAGACTTCTGGTATAGCCTGCTGCTTATTGCTTATCTCCTTATTATATTAGGGCTTGGTTACGCTCTTGAGGTCAGGCTTCACAGGATTTTTAGATGTACATATCTACCTATTTAATTCTGTCTATCTGTCTAACTACCTGTTATTTCTATGGTCAAGTTTTCATGTGACCAAACATTGAGACAATCTTCTAGCAATTCAACTAGAAGTTGCCAAAAGTATCCAGGTTTGTTTAACAGAAAATTCACAGCAATCACAAAAGGCTGTGAAGTCCTTGGGAAAAGTTTCCAGAATGTAATAGTTTTAGAGCTGAACTTTGAATATATTGCCTAGGGGTTTGTCTCTATGGGAAGCATCCCAAACACAGGGAACAATACAGACAAAAGCAGGAGATGTCAAAGGACTGTGTGCGGCACATTTCACTCTAGGAGTATGGGGCTTAATGTGTGAGTAGTAGAAATAGAGGCAGAGAGAATGGGGATAGGAAGGTCTCAGTAGAGGTAGGAAAGGCTAAGCTGCCTTTCTGGGGTGGGAATAGTCTCTTATGATGTGAAGGGCACACGCACGCATGCACACACACACACACACACGTGTGTGTGTGTGTGTGTGTGTGTGTGTGTGTGTGTGTGCGTGTGTGTGTGTCATGGTGGGTACCTGGAGCCAACTTCTGGTATATTGCAGGCTTAGCCATTTTAATTCTCCATGAGAGAGTATCCACTTCTAAAACAAGCCATTCTGTGTGCTATTGGTTGTTACTCAATCATAGTCAAGTTGTAGGACCTACACAGGAGCAGTCTGGTTGGATTCCTCAGAAGAACATATCCCACAAACAACTTTTGGAATAGTCCCTGCTCCAGTGGTTTGGGACCCACACGAAGACCTAGCTTCACATATGCTACATACATGTGGGGGAGGCTAGGTCCAGCCTGTGTATGCTCTTTGGTTGGTGGTTCAGTCTCTGAGAGCCCCAAGGGTCCAGGTTAGTTAACTCTATTGGTCTTCCTGTGGAGTTCCTATCCTCTTCTGGGCCTATAATCCCTCCTCCAATTCTTCCATAAGAGTTCCCAAGTTTCATCCACTGTTCGGCTGTGCATGTCTGTATCTATCTGAATCTATCTGGTAGAGTCTGTGGGTGTCTGTATCTATCTGAATCAGCTGCTAGGTGGAGTAGGTGGAACCTCTCAGAGGCCAGCACACTCCTGTCTGCAAGCATAACAGAGTATCATTAATAATGTCATTAATTGGTGCTTGACCATGGTATGGGATGCAAGTTGGACCACTTATTTGTTGGCCATTTGCTCAGTCTTTGCTCTATCCCCTGTCTCTGCATTTCTTGTAGACAGGATAAATTTTGGGTCAAAAATTTTGTGGGTGGGTTGGTGAAACTATTGCTCCACTAGAGTTCCTGCCTGGCTACAGGAGGTGGCCCCTTCCGGTTCCATATCCCTTACACTCTTATGCACAGATCCACCTGCCTAAGCACAATGTTACCCACTATGGGCTATACCCTCCCACATCCATCAAGACAGTCCTTTATAGATACAGAAACTCCAACATGATCTTGGCAATCTCTCATTTGAGGATTCCTCAGGTGATTCAGGGCTGTGTTAACTTAACAGTTGAAGATAACCAGGTTTACTCAGTTCAACCCTATGATACCTTCGTGTTGGCTTTCTCCTGGGGTTCAACATAACAGACTGAAGTCCTGGTATGCAATCCTGTTTTAAACAAGCTTCCTAGGATATTCTTTCTCTCTCTCTCTCTCCCTGCCTCCCTCCCTCCCTCCCTCCACCTCCCCCCCTTCTCCCTCTTCTTTTCTCTCTCTTCTGTACCTAGAACATGTGAAATCCTAATAAAACATGATATATGAGGACCTGTGGTTTGTTTCCATTCTCCTTTGATTCAATTCTGTTCCTTTCCTAAAGGACCTGCACAAATATGGAGACCTTAGATCTCAAATTTTAGATCTCACTGCTTTTTTTTCCCATTCTTTGCCCCAGCAGTACTCACGAGAAGGGACAAAGAAAAGTAAGGTCTCACAAGCCCTGCAATGAGTTTGTAGCTATGGGGACCTGAAATTCTAGGATATCTATGACCTGAAGCATGATCAGAAGGGAGCTAAAGGGGCAGGTAGGCACAATGCACTGGCTACTGAGCCTGTGTCCAGGGAAAATGTCGGTCTGACAAGAGCCAATATGGGTCTCAGGATAAGGCCCATTGCTACACTGAAAAGGTGTTAGGATGAGAGACCCTTTGATATTCCATGAGAGGATAACTTTCAGCTGCTCAGACAAGCCAGCAGCTCTGTGCTGTCTGCTGCTTTCTTGGCCTGTAGGCCGTTACTGAAGAACGTCAGATGGACAGGGCGTTGTCTAGAGGCAGAGACCAGAAGCTGTAGGCTTGGCTGTATTTACACGGGGGATATAAATTCAACAAGCCAATCTCTACTGCACATACAAGACTTTCTCAGCAATTTTTCTCCTTGTTTGCACCAGGCCAAATGTAAACCAAGGACTTAGCCCACAGAAGGCAATTACTAAAGCAGAATCTCAGTTTGACGGGTGAGGTGTATTGGGGGTAGGGATGGGGTCGTCCCACTGAGTGCATGAATGTTCACCTTACATATTCTGGAAACTACTGTCTCTTATATATGATGTCAGGACATCTCTGTGGTTGACAACAAAACAAAAAGGAAATGTGTGCCTCCAAGATCTTGCTGATGTGCCAGAATGAAAGGAGGAGGGAGGGCAGAAACAAGTGACCGGAGCTCAGTTTCCTAGAACAAATCACCATCTGGTCATCTCTTAGGAAGTCCTCTTGACAGATCCTAGAGATGGTAGACAAACAGAAAATAGTCCCAGGCAATCTGGGACACAAATGTATAAACAAGCAATTCCTGGGCAGTGTGATAAAATAAGTATGATGGACAGTGGTGCATGGAGCTATAGACGCATTCCTTTCATGGTACCTTAATGACATAGACCATGGAGCTGTTCCCAAAGGCAGATACTAAGGGCACTGTGTAGCTCAGAGATCCTACCAAATAGTTGTAATGTCTGCTTTCCAGAATGTGAGTTACCACAGTCACAAGGCACTTTCAGCCATATGTATCTTACCCAGAATGTCACGAGAACCCCAATTTATTGCATCTGAACTGAGATTTCCTGAGCCTCTTAATTTCTGTAGCCCTGGGGAACCTCCAAGAACCATCTCCCAAGGTCTGTGCAGTATATGGGTATGTTCTGAGTCCCATTGTCATGTTCTATATGATCCTGGGAGAGTCTTATTTGACCAAAGTGTGCGTGCACTTTGTTTGGAATTCTGTCACAGTAAGTACTTTTGTGATCTCTGAAGACCATGTTGAAGGTCAAGGAATCATGTGGGGAAATTCTATTTGTGGGTAGCCCCAATATTTTACTACTTAACTATTTACCTGCCTTTCCTACTTTATTCACCCCCATCTCAGACCTTAGTATTTATCCTACACTATGCTGGTACATCTCTATTTACAGATCTGTGGACATTTAGTAGGGCTACAAGTCCTGGGAATGCATCTCCCATTCTTAAAACACTCCTGTATATATGGCTAGCAATGGCTGAACTTAGTGAGTTGCAAACAATAACCAAAAGAAGACATGAAGTTTGGAAGGGGTTATGCTGTGTTTGGGGGACTTGGGGCAGATTGGAGGGGGGAATGGGACTAGATATGATATTTTATTGTATACATGTACTGAGTTCTAAAGAATAAAGACACAAAAACTGCTTAAAGGCTTCTTAGGGCATTTCTCCAAGAAAGGCAGTTCTGTCTAAGAGGAATCCCCACTGTTAGGGAAAGGCAATTTTCTCTCTTTACAGTTCATTTTATGCTCATTAACAGCCCTCTGAGATTAGTGCAGTAATTTCCACTTTATAGATGAGGAGATGGAGGCACAGAGATGAAGTGCCCTTGGCCAAGGTCACTTAGCTACTGAGTGCCTGAGTCTGGCTGCAAGCCATGCTCTAACTCAATCATGCATGCTTTGGCGAACCAGGGGCTTTGCCTGTGCCCCAATATTCCTATATGTAGGGAAATTCTTTGCTGCGGGGCAGGCTTTCAGCTTCTCTTGTGCCTGAGAAAAGAGGTAAGGCCTTGGGGTAAGTCTGGTTCTGAGAGAGATATGAAGGTGTTTTACACATATTTCTGCACAATTTAGTTGCAAGAAATAGAGTGTGGATGGAAGATATGCCAATGTTAAGCTTAGCATAAAGTCCCAGCATTGTCCCTTTAGAGGCAGGTCCAGGTTCCTAAGAGCAAAGCAATCTCTGTGTTAGAATGTTTGTTTACTCATAGGATTCTTCTAGGTCTCTCCCAAGTTCCTGGTGGCTGTGGTCTATCTCATATTTATGCTCCTTTTATGACCTCAGCTTCCAATGGTGTCACAGTAGAGAAAACCAGACGTGGGACTTTCTCAGATTGTGAATCTCAAGCCTGCCTCTCCCCGTGTGGCCTGAGAACAATGAATTCATCCCTTGGAGCTTTGGTTTTCTTGAGAGAGGGGTCTTCAGATGCATCTTCTGGAGTTTTGCCATTTATCAAGCCCAGCAGGCATCCGTTCAATGGCTGACTTCCAGACCTCTTTTTACCTCCCTTGCAAGCAGGACACAGAGTCAGAACTATACAAATTCAAAGCCTCATTTGATCACTCACTTGCCTTGTTACTTTATACAAGTTCCTGGACCTCTGTAACCCTCGATTTACCCACTTGTCAAATGAGGCAGTCCCTCCCTCCCGATGTCACTCTACAGGAAATAAACCAAGTACTTCCTCGATGCTGTCCCATTGATGGTATTGTATTTGTGCTTTTAGGCCATACTGGACATCTCAAAAATTGTTTTCAACATGGAATGTTGTAGTATTTAAGATGCTTAATAAAAATCATCCTAAGCCTTAACTGAGTATTAACTATCTGGGCACTCACTTCCTAATGAGAGGAGGAGAGGGCTCCATGAGATAACTATCTCCCCAGGATAGAATATTGGTTTTAAAGAAGTGCCCAGTGGAGGAGTGTTAGAAAGATTCTACTTGGGTGTATATACCAACAGAGTTCTGGAATCTCTACAGATAGAAAAAAAATCCCTGATTGACAAAGACTAGAAGGGATTTGGCAGACAGGAAGTTCTCTCCATCACTATGCCTGTACATCTATATTTACTGTAGCCTGGGCCACCCAGAAACATCCAGCTAAATAACAGTAGCCATGCCTGGTCACAGCTCCCAACTATGAGTTGCACACATGTTTATCTTTCATTGTACATAGGTTCAGCATAATAGGCAACTCATCCAATGTCACTTTTACAAAGTTGCTCTTGCTTTTGAGACTCTGACTTTCTTTTGCACAAAGGACCCTGAACCACAGGTAATGGAGCTGTAAGAATGAGTGCCAATTCCTCAGTTGAAAAGAGGCCAGAGCTACTGATGTGCATGGTTTTGGAATGAATCATCCTTCTCTCTGACATGCTTATGAAGTTGTGTGTGTGTGTGTGTGTGTGTGTGTGTGTGTGTGTGTGTGTGTGT
>JADRCD010212270.1:2209-17816 GCA_019843815.1 Montemys delectorum | reverse complement strand
GTGTCAATGTTTTCTATGGTGTCTTCTGCCCCTGAGATTCTCTTCTATCACTTGTATTCTGTTGGTGACGCTTGCATCTATGACTCCTGATTTCTTTCCTAGGTTTTTCTAACTCCAGGGTTATCTTACTTTGTGATTTCTTTATTGTTTCTATTTCCATTTTTAGATTCTGGATGGTTTTGCTCATTTCCTTCACCTGTTTGATTGTGTTTTCCTGTAGTTCTTTAAGGGATTTTTGTGTTTCGTCTTGAAGGACTTCTAGGTGTTTACCTGTGTTCTCCTGTATTTCTTTGAGGGAGTTACTTATGTCCTTCTTAAAGTCCTGTATTATCATCATGAGAAGTGATTTTAGACCTGAATCTTGTTTTTCTGGTGTTATGGTGTGTCCAGGAATTGCAATAGTGGGAGAATTGGGTTTTGATGATGTCAAGTAACCTTGGTTTGTGTTGCTTATGTTCTTACTCTTGCCTCCAGCCATCTGATTATCTCTGGTGCTACCTACCCTGGCTAAATCTGACTAGGGCTTGTCCTTCCTGCGATCCTGTGATCCTGGGCCCCTTAGAGGACCCAGGAGTAGAGCTTCCTCTGGGTGTTTTGGGACTGGCTGCAAAATTTGTGCCCAAGGTCTGCTCAGAGCACCAGCCCAAACAGACTGGAAGGAACCCGTGCCACTGGGCTGATGGAGTTCCTGTGTGCCTGGGTCCCGCTGGTCCTAGTTACTCCCGGTGTTGGGACAGATGTGTCCTCCTCACCTCTGATCCTCTGATCCTGGGCTTGTTAGAGTGCCTGGGAGGGGAGCTTCCTCTGCATGTTGTATAGAATTTGCGCCCAAGGTCTGCTCAGGGCACCGGCCCCGTCAGACAGGAAGTAAGGACTATTTTCTTAATATAAAAAGAACTTTTGGAAATGGTTTTGAAAACTAGGAAAATGTGCAAAAGATCCAAAAATGCAGCTCACTGAGAAAAATAGGAATGTAAAATGCCAACAGATACCCAAAACACTATGTAAAATGTTTGCAGTGCTATTTTGTAACTACCTGGGCAGTGAATGAAGAGTTTGGCCACAGCCCCAAGGTCATTAAAATTGTATGTGTGGGTGGCAGGGGACACAGTCCTAGATACTCTGATGGGTGTATAGGTTGCTATGACTTTTGTGGAGGGTAATATGAAAGTGTCCAAAGAGGTTTTTTAGAAACTAAGTTGCAGGCAGTATATTTAGCATGGCCTCATTTATATAAAAAGAAAATGTATGTGTGCATATTTACATTTTTGTGTACTTCTATAGTCACACTTAAAACTCAGAAGGAAACCAGAAAAACCAATAATAATGGTCACTTCTAGAACTAAGGGGCATTAAGCTATGTGTGTATTTTAAATTATCTTACTAAAATAATTTAGCCAATTTTTTTTTGCCCAGAGTATAGTTAACAACAATAACAAAAACTAAGTTTAAAAGAAACCATAAGAATTAAGAGTACTGATGAGTTAAAAATAAAAGTTTTTGTTTTGTTATCTTTGTCAATGATTAGGATAAATTGTAGATATTAACTGTACACTCTATGTAACAGGTCCTATAAATCATATGATAAGAACCCCTGTTTATATCCCTGCCTGAGCTTCTCTCATCTAAGTACATAGGTCCAACCCCGCTTGGTATTTACACTGCACAGTGAATCCTGGATTTCCTTCCCCAAACCTCCTCTGCCCACAGCCTTCCCATCTGCCAAGGGGAGCTTCGATATCAGACCACAGCCCTTATGTCACCACTATTTCTCTAACTCTTAAGCCTTGATTGCAGCCTTGAACAAGCATCTGGGGCAGTAGAGCAAGTAGATTCTGACAAAAAGCACTCTCTATGCCTTGCCTTGCTCTGAGTGGGTCGCGTCTGGCCAGAGGAACAGACACGTCTTCGCTAACTCACACGGCACACTTCTGTGTTCTCAGGAACTTCCAGAGAATACCACATTTCTGTCTACAAAGGTGCTGTGTGAACAGTAGCAGCCCTACACGCCACTCATAAGATACTATTACCATTTCTTGTGTCTCAGAGATACATCTAAGTCCACTCAGTGCACATTCTTCCCATACTGTTATGCCAGAACTCTAGCCAAAGTGTCCCCTCTGTCTCTGTCCCTTGGTGATCTGTCATGGACACTATTAACAGATGAAACCTTTCTACAGCCAAACTGGATGTCGTGCCACTGCTTGCTGCAAACTCAGCTCAAAGCTACTTCTCTTGAGAGCAGCAAAATCCAAAGCCTGCCAAGACCAATCCAGCGCTCGGCTCTGGCCTTCCCTTGCATGCAGCCTTGCACATTCAGGCTCTGGGGTGGCCGCATGGCTCTCCGCGGTTTAGTGCATGGATTTTCTCCTCTGGCCATTGCAACTGCACTTTCTGTTCCTTGTCTGGAAAGTGCTTCATCCAGACAGCCCTGTGACTGTGCTGGCAGCTCTATGCAGACAGTGCCTTACCAGGAAGCATCCCAGCATGTATGTAAAAGGGTCATCCACTCTTCAGTCCACTTCATCGTCTTCAAAGCACTTATTGCCATGGAATACCAATCATGCATTTGTTGATTTGCTTTTGATATTAGCAACTATTCATTTCTATGTGCTGGGCACCATGCCAAGCACTTCCACATCTCATTTATGACCTATAAATAAATATCTTTTGTTTTTGTTTTTGTTTTTTTTTTTTTTTTTGGACAGGATCTTGCTATGCAGCCCTAGGCTGGCTCCAAACCCTTAGTCTTCCTGCCCTCACCTCTTGGGTATGGGATTGCAGATACAAGTCACCACATCTACTGTAAACATTTGTTTTCAGAGGTTAAAAAGTCCTTAGGTCATTACAGAGTTGGGATCTGAACAGTCTGACAGGCACACACTTTTTCCCTTGGTAATTCCACTTGACTGGCTGGAAGGCTAAAACATTTTGGTGTTTGCCTATAATGGAATAGGGCTGAATAACAAATGCTGAATAAAGACTTAAAATTTCTTCTGCAGAAAGTTCCGTGGAAATGTGAAATGTCTTGAACCTAGCTATGGAAGAAGAAGGGACACTCTGGGGACATATTCCTAGGCCACTGTACCTTTACTATACACTATTGCATAGGACAGGAAAACAACTCCTGTGTGTTAAGAGCTGTAACTGCACAGGACAGGAAGTTTGTATCGTAACCTAAATTCTGAAGCAATCACTAACTGCTGCTTGCTGTGAGCTCACCCCAGTCTGCAGTTTAGATGTTCCTGACATTCTCGTCTTAGTGACAAGGACCTGAAGGGGCAGAGTAACCTAGTTATGCTGTGGGTATGCAGCCTTGGGTAGAATAACTAGGTTTCAGGTAAAGCAGGCTGACCCAGGAGCCCTCTGGAGAGAGAATATGGACATGCAATATGGCAGGAAGGTGCATGTCTAAGCCTCGTATCATGGGGAATTCCAAATATCAACAAAGAAGAGAAAATAGTCAAATGTTTTCCATATATCCTGTACCAAGTTTAGCCATGACCAACACAGGCCAACTCATAAGCATCTAATGTTAAGCTGAGAACTGAGTAATAGGTACATCCACACAGGAATCAGACTGTTAGAATTTACTCCCTACGTGAATCTGGTGCTCTTTTGAGAACTGACCTTCTAAACCTTGGCTTCCCACTTTCCACTGTTCTGGTAAATGGTAGTTACTGGTTCAGCTTACTGAGAACTCATGACTTCATGCTGAAGGGAAATGTGCCCAGCAGATAGCAGTAGGGTCTACATACTACTGTCAGATGCGCCATTATGACAAGAATAGTAAACATTTAAATTTCTGTTCACTTAAGTTAGCCTAGGAGAACTCACAATGCACGTAGACACACAAAGGACAATGGCCAGCACAGTTAGGTTTCAACACACAGGGAGCAGGAGCAACACCAGGCAGGAAGCAGGACAGTTGTAATGAAGGCACTTGCCCCTGCACAGCCCCCTTTAATCCTTGCACTTTAAACCAATCCATTTGCTGTTTTCAAGTTAAAGTGGCTTAGTATAAAATACAATAGATGCACCCTTGCAAATTAGTGCAGCTTTTCAAATCCAGTCTGGATGATTTTGTGTACAAGACACATGAAAATACTCAGAATGATTCCTGTCTCTTCATTTGCTTGCAGCCCCTCTCTCCCCTTACATTTTTTCATATAGTATATTTTGAGCATGCTTTTCTACTACCCTAACTCCTCCCAGACCATCCCAACTTCCCTACCCACCCAACTTCATTGCCTTATTTTGTCTCAAAAACAGAAATAAAAAAAGAAAATAAAAACAAAAATCCAATAAGATTTTTTTAAAAGCTAAAACAAACAAACAAATAAACAAAAACCCACTGAACAAAAACCAGCAACGATGACAATCCTTGGCATTCATTTTGTTGGCCATCTACTCCTGGGCAGGGGCCCATCCAAAAGTGTGGTTGATGGTACCTAGAGAGACCTCCATTGGAGAGAATGATTTTTCCCTTTGCCAGCAGGTAACCATTGCAAATAGCTTCTTAGGTAGGGTAAATTTCATTATGCTGAGATGTCACTGGAGTATTAAATTTTAAAATTATTTAAATTATTAATTAAAATTATTTCAAGAAATATCTCACTAGGCAACTTAAATTTATTAATCACAATTAATTCGCTTAAGCCTTTTAAGATGGAAACCATGGGCAAACAAGGAGAAGGAATTTGGGAGCTTAACACGTTTCAGGGACACCATAGGTCCATCTGGAAATCGCAACAGCTGGAGCCTCCCATTTGCATAACCTCATTTCTTAATTTAATTTTTTTTCAAGCAGATGAGATGAATATGAAATTCTATGAGCTGATAACTCTGGAGACTCAAATCATTCAGGCAGGAAATAGGAGCTCAAGGCGGGCCAGGTTTCTTTATGGGTCAAGGTTTAGGGGCATCTGGTTCAATTTCCCTGCTAGAATGCTTTCACTCAAGAACAACATGCTCCAGCAAACCCTGGAGCAGGTGATGAGCACATTTATATGTGTCTTGAAGAAAATAATTTTAAGTGCTAGCATCTAGACTAGTGCTTCTCCAGTGCTGCAACACTTTAACACAGTTCCTCACGCTTTGGTGACCCCCAACCATAAACTCAGTGCATTGCTACTTTATAACTGTAACTTTCTACTGTTACGGTTCCTAATGTAAATATATGATATGCAGAATACCTGATATGGGACCCCCCCCCCCCCCCGGCAAAGAGGTCAAGACCCATAGGTCAAGATACCGCTGATGTAGAGAGAAGAATGAAATAATTCTAGAACAGGTCTGTTGTGATCATTCTGGGCAAAGTCACTCTCATTTCTGGTTTTGGGTTCTGTTCTTTTTTAAGTTTGTGATCTTTGAGGCAAGTCACATCACCTTCTTTGCGTCCTCAGATCTCCACAAGTGCTTTCTATTTCGCTCAGAGAAAAAGTCAGAGTTCTTACCAGGGACCAGGAGGCCCCATGAGATGCTGGGGCAGCTGTTCTCCCTGTTCCTTGCTGCACCCCCCACCCTGACTCGCCCTCATCACTCTGTTCCCTCTATGGTAGTTACATTGCTGTTCTGTGGATATCCCAAGTCTTCTCTTCCTTAAGAGTTTTACAAAAAAAAAATTAATTAATTAATTAAAAAAAAAAAAAAAAAAAAAAGAGTTTTACACTTTGTGCCCAGAACCTTCCTCTGTCAGGCCTGATGTGCAAGCGTGACATTCTGTAAAACAGCACTCTGCCTGCACCTCAATATTCCATCACATGGATTCCATTTTATTTTCTCTTGTAGCACCCACTGCCATCTGTCTCCAGCATGGGGAACTCTCTGAGGACAGAGGCTGTGTCCCTTCCCTGTAATATCTCCTCCTGGAAGAGTGCTTGGCCTTGCTCACAGCCTGTGTGTGTGTGTATGTGTGTGTCACCCGGAGGAGGAAACTCATGCTAATCCAATGCGGGTGAAGCTGGCTGTTGTCACCCATGGGCCATCAGGCACTCTTCTGAATGCTCTACCCGGATCTGAATGCTCTACCCGGATTAGCTCATGCTCCCACGATGGCCCCCAATGAGGTACTGCTGCTCCTTTCCTCTGATGATGGGGAAACAGAGACACAAGACCTTAGGCACCTGGACGACATCACACAGCTAACCAGCAACTGCTGACCACCTCGGAGGGGTCTTTAAGCCTTCACTAACTGGCTCCCTGTCCTTTGCAGTGGAAGGCACCACGTTCGCATGAGTGGCTCGTGAGAACAGCGAACTCTGTCTCCTCAGGGCCCCTGCCAGCTGCAGCGTTACCAAAGCCCAGTCTTTGCCATGATGCCACTACCCTTTTCTATGTGAGTGGAGATCCAAAGACCTCAGGAGCGGACCTGGCCACGCTGAGCACAAAGCAAGCCATTTTTGGACACCTAGAAACTCTCTTCTCAGTAGCAATGCGATCAGCCCCATGTCCAAAGGGCACGAGGAGTCTGCTCGAAACACTGCCACGTGGCCCCCCTATGGACAGCTAGGGGTAGCTACATCTGTGCATACCAAGCTCTGGGGAATCTTTGCTCAGGCTGACAGCTGCACGGGGATTCTAAAGAGCAGTCTGCTCTGCTCCTCCAGCCAACTGCTATGAAGCTTTGTCCTATGAACACCCACTGTCCGCCCTCCTACTCCACTCGAGTCTGCCTCCTTGAACTAAGATGGATGGCTCATTTCACAGCATTCAAATGATATGTGTGCCTGAGCGCTTGTGTATGTGTATAGTGTATACGTTCTTGGTGGGTGTGTTAGAGGCTCTGAGTGGGTTTCTGCAGGTGTGCCGGTAAGTATGTGTGGAGACAGCAGTGGAGGGTGGGCTCCTCTGGCCCTTGTGTAATGGCCTCGTCCCCTCTCACCTTGCATGAATGCCCACCCGTGTCTATTAATGACACATCCCTCTCTAAAGGCTCACCAGAACACTGAAGTTGTTGTTTGGGCATCATACAGGTAAACTTTACCAGTTCAGTGTAGACCTGGCCCCTTCGCATCCTCCTTGAATCCTGTTCCATTGTATTTACTAAACAAAGATACATCTAGTTACCTCCCCCACCTCCGCCATGGGACCTTCAGCAGCTTGGTGGGCAGGAGAGCTGGCTGTGGCTGGGTGTGGGTGTCAGGCAGCAGGGATTGATGAGGGTGAACCCGATACCATTTGAAGCAGGGCCATGGGAGTGATAACTCCCCCACCCCACTGAAGAGTCTGAGTGTCAAAGCTCTCCCCTTTGATTAGTGGAAGGGAGGGAGGAGGCTTTGCGAATGAGAACTATAATGGTTCCTCCAGCTCTCTCAGTGTCAGAACGGGAGCCAGAGTGCTCCTCTGAGACCCAGTGGCAAATCCAGGAAGAATGACATAGATGCTATTCTAAACCCCAGCCTTCTATTCTCACAGAGTTGTATTTAAAACTCACAGAGTTGTATTTAAAACCCACATAGGTCTTAGCGGCGACATTTGAAAATGTGATATTTGATTATTCCTAGGTTTAATGTTTACGTATTACTCTATAATCAAATCTCTCTAGCTGAGATGTTTACTTTCTATAAAAAATGATTAGAGCTTAAGGTGATCTTTCATTACATCTTATGTGGTAACGACTTTATGCAAGCTTCATCTTTTTATTTGCTCCCATTCTACAGATGACGACACTGAGGACAAGGTAGGTAACTGTATCTAAGGTCACCAACGGGGAAGGCAGACCTAGAGGGCAACACAGTCTCTCTCGAAAGCCCATGCTTTCAACCCTCTGCTGTTATCATTAGCACTGACCATTGCCTTTTTGGGCTACATCTTAAGAGCAGGGTAAGTTTTTGGAACTTGTTCTTTATGAAACAAACAGAGGAACCTTCCTACAGCCGTTCACTTACTGCTAAGTGGAGTGGACTCTTGAGAGGACCGCCATCTGTTTCTTCAAAACCAGTGTTGGTTCTTTCCAAAAGCTGTGGCAACAAAAAAATGAAAAGCAAGAGTCACTAAGGAATTGTGGTTTCTGGACACTAACACAGGCATAAATGAGAAAGGACGCCTCAAACCTTAAGAGGCCATGCAGAGTATCAGCGAACCAAGGTCAGAGATCAAGAATCACCCACCTCAAACCGACAGGCAAGCCAAGCATTTATGTTTCCAGATCAATTTGGCATGTACTAGCTACTTTAAAAAAAAAAAAAAGTTTGTACTTGAAAAGATGCTCAGCTTTGCCAGTCCAGAAAAGTAATGTACATTACATCCATTGCACTGAGAGAATTCATAAGAGTAGAAAGTGATAACTACTGTTCATCTCATTATCAAACACACACGTACTAGAAATAGTGTCGGAGAAGACAGGCGAGTCTCCTTATTGAAATGACATAGATTAGAAAAAGAAATAAAACACAGAGACAAACACAAAACACGGGAGTATCTGAAGCGACATTGTGAACATAAAACAGGGTGGTGGATTATGAGGTGGAAGGTTAATCACGGTGACAGAAGGCCTCGCCGAGGTGACATGTAGAGTCTTCGGGCTCTAGAGAGACCATAGAGAGCACTGGGAGAAGAGCCAATGGAATGTATGGAGTGGACGATATGCTGAATGAGAGGACTGGAGGAACAAGTGTCACCTCATGGCGTGGGGAGAGTCAGAGGCTAAGAGCATGCTGGGGACAACTTCAGGAAGGACACTCCAGTACAACTCTTTTTTGCTACTTGTGCATACTTTTTGTTCTAGGAACGAATCCCTAACAAATAATTAGATGAGTATACCATGAGGCATGTGTAAACAAAATGTATTCTTCATGTCACATTTAGAAATTGCCTCCATCAGATTGGCTTGTAGATCTGTCTGTGAGGCCTTTTTTGTAAAGGGTTGCTAATTGGTGCAGGAGGGCCCAGCCCACTGTGGGCAGTACTATCCCTAGGCAGATGGGCCTAGGTTCTGTAAGAACAGTAGCTGAGCAAGCCAGGGAACCAAGCTGGTAAGCAGAGTGCCTTCGCGGTCTCTGCTTCAGTTCCTGCCTCCGAGTTCCTGCTTTGAGTTTCATCAATGATAGACTGTAATGTGTAAGGTGAAGTAAAACCCTTTCCTCCTCCAAATTGCCTTTGGTTGGTGTTTTATCACAAAGGAAGCAAACCAGACCATACTGTAATCAGTAAAATGACTAAAACAATTCCCATTTTAAAATAAGTTCTTAAATTTCCATGTAATCAAAAGAGTGATGTCCTCGGATCTTCAGCTGGGTACAGAACACCTTTCCAGAGTCAATATATACGGGGCAGAATGTTATCATTATGAGGCTTTGGTAGATTAACTAACAAGTGTAGAGATTAACAGCTCAAAACACACAATTTTAAACTTACAGATAATACGTTGGAAGTAACTACATTGGAAATATGAGATATTTTGTGTTTGTTCCTATTGATATGAGAATAGAATCTAGACTTTAAACTCAGGATATACTAAAATAGTGAAAACGAACTTAATTTTAACTTCAAAGCCACTGATCTAAAAACCCATCTCTCTTACACGGCTGAAATGAAAGGAGTTTTTGCTGCATGACGGGGCCAGTAAACATCTGTTCTTTGTTTTGCAACATTATCACCTGCAAGACTTCCTGGAATTGACAGCGTGTACCAGCTCCAAATCCTGTCCTAGAATGAACCTGTGAGTGACCAAAGGAACACAGAACCACTTCCCCCACTTTTACAAGCACGATGAACAGGGGCAGGAGGACAGTAAGTCTCGAATCCACACAGATGAGGTATATTCCCGCAATGCTTATTCTGAGGAATAAGATTTTCCCACACACATAATTTGATCACTCTACCAGCACGTGGCACTCACTCAGTCACATCAGTCAGGAAGCCGGAGAATTCAGTCTGTGCCATGAGCAGATGTGGTTGCTGACCTGACAGAACTCGGGGGGCTATCAGAAAACCCATAGTAGTTAGCATATAAAACAGGAGGGCAGAAGCTGGGTCAGGACATGTGCAAAGCCCTTTAGGAGTCCAAAAGTACCTAATATAAAGTCAGAGGAGATAAAATGCAGCCTGAGGCCTGAACAGTAAGAGCTATCCAGTAAGAGCTGAGAAAGGAAGAATGTTCAAGCAACAGAAAGCATACGTGAGAACAGGGAGCATGCCATGCACATGGAAGGCAGACAACAACCTCAAGTGTTCCGTCACTCCTTCCATCTTGCCTGAGATAGGGTCTATCTGTCCCTGTGCTGCATGTGCCTGTCTGGCTTGTGAGCTGATGGGGATTCCCCTGTCTCCATTTCCCATCGAGCTACTGAAATTACAGATATGTGCTGCTGGGTCTCTGACTTTTACGCAGGTTCTGGGGATTCAAATTCAGGTTGGCATGTTTGTGAACTATCTTCTCAGCTTCTAGGTCATTTTCAGAGTATTTGAGGACAGTATTTTTAAATGTAGATTTCAAATAAGGACACTATTCAGTCAATAAAATGATGTAGGTAGGGAAGAGCCATGATTATGATCACATTCTTGGCTTTTTTGATTTAAAAAAAAAAAAAGGCTATTCAGGCTACCATGTGAACAATAACTGTAGTGATGCCGGGGGTGAGGAATTCAACCCTAGAAATGGGGAGCCAGTTAAGATATTTCTACTGTGGAATTTCTAAATCATGAATTAAGTTGGAAAGGACCACTATTCTCAAATTAAGGAAAAAGCAACAGAAGTAAAAGGAAGCATTTGTTCCTTTGTGCGCAGAATCCATTCAATAATTATTTGTTGAGGACTGTGCTAGGTGCTGAGATTATAGCTCTTAACAAAGATTCTACCCATACAGCACTAAGGATCTAGAAAGTAGAATACTGTGTAGTGAACCAGGGTTTGAAGAGCAGCTAAGCTATACAGTGGGATATGTTTAACTTAACGCAGTGCTTCTCACACTCCTTAATGCTGCAACCCTTTAATATAGTCCCTCATGTGTGGTGACCCTTCCAGAAAATTACTTTTGTTGCCACTTCATAACTGTGATTTTGCTACTGTTATGAACTGTAATGTGGATACCTATGTTTTCTAGTGGTCTTAGGCCATCCCTGTGAGACATTCAAACCCAAAGGATTCCTAACCACTGGCTTCATGGCTGGCTGAATAAAAAAGTATTCAGCTCAGCTGAAAAAAAAATAGTTTTTTATTCAGCTCAGAATAGAGATCTTGTTTAAAGCATCCTTGTATATGAGGTTATTTGGGAAGAATGTGCAGTGAGAGAAGGCAGAGAGATTTGGGCTCTAACACCAAGAACGCTGCTATATGAGGATTTGAAAGTGGACAAATGTTGACAGACAGAAGCAAGAGAAAATCAAGACAGGGAGGTGATGACAGAGTGATGACGACAATGATCACAACGTTGAAGATACTGGCGGTGACAAATGATGGCAACAGGCTCACTGGTGACAGCCAAGTCACTAAGCAATTACTCTAAACCAAGAACTTCATGAACCTTACTCGATCATCTCAATCAAGCCTAAAGTAGTCTCCTTAAGTAGCATCCTCATGTGGGCACAGCACGTGACAGATGAGGAGATGGAACCTGGGTCTAACTCACACCTGCTTCTCTAGCCTGGACCACAGTGCCTTCAGATGGACAGACAGCTGAAACTTCTTGGTATTTCACAGAAGTCTGGGATCAAGGGTAGGAAACAAAGTAAAGTGTATTTCAAGTGCATGAACGTTTTTCTCGCTAATATCACAATGTCTCTTAATCTGGGTGACTCTGTTTCCTAAAGAGCAATAAGTATTTGTCTTATTCCACAGGGACATTAACTGGAACCTGGTCTGCTAAGTTCTCCCTTCCTTTAAATTAGAGGCTCTTCCTTTGTTAAGAAAACAGTGTGGATCCAGTAAGAAGAAAAACAACCTGAAAGGCAACTAAAACTAGCTTTTATGATTTGAATTAACTTTCCTTCCCAATTGACAATCTGGTGCTGAACATCAACTACAGGGGATAGGGCAGAGATTCCATGCATCTCAGACACTTCATGTTGTGTAAACTCCTCCCTGGAGGCCCATGGGGAGGCCAGAGAGAGTCAGAGTACTCGCACCACAACTCATGATATGGCTTGTGGCTTGCAATATGTTTGGAAAATAACGTTGCCCTACGGAGATCAACGTCAGACTACTTTGTCAAAACCAGAAATGGAATGGCTCTTCCGCAAACTAGCTTAGGTAAGACCACGTGCTAAAGCAGCAGTTTGCAGAAAGTCGTGAGTGCAGAGATCTTATAGGTGGAAATCGGGGGATATGACTACATATCTGAGAAAGAGGATATCAGTTTAACTTTCCCTTAAGTATACTTCCAATGAACATGCTTATCAAAATTCACACAATCCATGCATTCTCAATGGACTATTATTACCAAGCCTAATGCCATAAATCCAATATGACACCAAAGACTTTTATGGACTAGATAAAATTGTACTCACCCTGAGGATTGCCTTAATAAAACCATCTTATAGCCTATTTCATTGTATCTCTTGCCACCTCTAAAATTCTGAAGTTCATACTTTTCTCAAATATAAAGTTTCTACATAAAAAAATCACATGGCTTGAACCCGCTTATTCCATTTTATTTATTTATTTATTTATTTTTGCTTTGTCCAACCAGCATCAGTTTGCCAGGACTCTTTTTGAGTACAGAAACCCCCCAGAAGATTTGGTATTACAGCCACTCACAGGTCCCACTGACAGGTAAAGATGAGGAAAGGAGACAGGATAAGCAAGAAAGGAGACAGGAGAAGCAAATTTACTTTCCATCCATCTTGATCATAGGCTGGCTTATAGGAAAACGAGGAAGCTGGTTCAGTGGATAGATTTTGCTGTTGCAGTTGTTGGCGATAGCTTACTGTTTCCTATGCCTGACCTTCAGCATCTTGTGCAGCCAGAGAAGACAGATGTCTGTATTTGAGCTTACACAATTTTCAGGACTTTTTCTTTTCTTTTTTTTTTTTTTTTTTTTTTTAACTTAGAGGCGTTTCCCTAGGACTAGAACGTTCACTCAAAGAGCATCTTCATGTCTTAGAAGACAGCAGGTGGAACAGGCAGAGTTTGAATTCTCTTTCACAAAGTGCATTTGTGATAACAAAATACAGGGTAAATATGAACTTCAGTGGTCGGCTGACTGGCTGCTAGGCCAGCGCAACGAGCATCTGATTGAACTCTGTGAGGAACACATAAATATCGCACTTGATCTGGAAACTCAGGCTTTATAAATAGTATAAACTGTCTCCATTTGAAAACATGGTAGTGAAACATTTAATGGTCCCAAGGGCCTCAGGCCTGAGCTAAACTAGTTCTTAGATGTTCTGTTTAAGAAAACAGAGAATGAGTGTAGCTCAGACTATGAAAACAGGAAAGTCTGGCTAGTAGGTCTGAGAGGGAACCCTGCTCTGCCTGTTTCTGGTTGGACTCTGTCACCATACTTAGTGCCCCTAAACAGGAGGGCAGCGAGAGCTAGAAAACCTTCAGACATGTCCACATGTCCACAGGGACCAAGGCAAGAAGAGGTTTGGAGATAGATTTCTTAATTTTTTATTTATTTTTTATTTTTTATTTTTTTTTTTGCAATAAGGACCTGTTCAGACTACAAAGGGCTCGGCGCAGGACAAGTATCCTGGGAAGCTGGCACCTCTGCCAGAAGTTCTACTTCACATTTTCACATTCCTCTTGTTTATGCTTAGGGATGAAATGCTTCTTGGGCAACTCCAAGAACACACCTTAGCTTCTCAGCTAGAGTGTGTGTGTGTGTGTGTGTGTGTGTGTGTGTGTGTGTGTGTGTGTGTTTAGAGAGAAAGAGAGAATGGATCCATCCATTAAAGAGACTGAGCCAGCTGGTCTCAGACCACCCCATTGTGTCAATACTACCTTTCCTTCAAAATTCATCTGAGCCTGCACTTTCTCAGCATGCAGAGGCTGGTCACCAAAGCTACAGCTAGCTTTCTTAAGAGTGACCAGTATCCCACTTTTTGTGGGGCCCCCCAAAAGGAAAACAACACCCCAAATCAGCAGAAACCATTTTAAGAGAGCCATGTCCCCATTCCCAAGAGGTGAAGAGGATAGTTATTGGTCATTCCATGGATGATGGGTGTTTGTCATCATTTAAGGAGTGGGGTTACAAGTTGTTACAATCTTGATCAGAGAAGAAGCAAAATGGAGGAGGTGACTCAGGGATTTCTTTTTCTCTCTTTTTTTCTTTCCTCTATCCTTCTTTCTCTCCTATTTAGTGTTAAGGGGAATGGGGGGAGAAGGGATGAAAAGAAAACAGAGGGTATAATATAGGAGTAACAGGAATAAAGGGTAGATTATTGAATCTACTCTTGAACTATATAGCTAATACTAGCCAAAAATCTCACATTAATATATATTTTACTATACTGTTACAAAATTAAGGTTATATTTGGTTACAACATACTATGTATCAACTCCTTTTAAGGTATTGTATCTATGTACTTCTGAAAAGTGCAATGTGAAGTTCTGGTCCTTTGAAAGCTGCTACTACAAACTGTTTAGGATAATTAAGAAATGCAAGTTAATAGTCAATCCATCAAACTTATGGTCATGTTAGATAATGGTCTAGGTTGTTACAGAAATAGCTTTCCTGTATTGAATGGATAGTTAGCTTTCAGTAGATCCCAGAGGCTTTTTAATATCAGAACTGATACGGCAAGCCATGATGATATCTGTGGGCACCTGGCCTCTCTGTTCACTGCAGATGCTCACCCCAACCCCAAAAACCAGCTTCCCCATACTGCCACATCAAGAACAGCACAGACTATCTTCTCACAATTCTGCTCACATGCCTTCACAGCCAGTAGAAAAAAGCTACTCACAGAAACTCAGTAATTCTACAAAGGTATGAATTTAATGCACTTTCATTTCTCTATCCAATCACTCCCCCTACTCCAAATTCCAAAAATAAGGAACCATTAACTCTCTCCACGTGTGTAAATCAAGCGCTATGCCACATTAAGAGGCAATAACACACATTAAAGAGGGTCCTGTTGGAAGCTTGGCTGGATTAAGTTTCCATTCCTTCTTGGGAGCTGACTGTGATGGCTCTGCTTATCTCCTCCCTCCAGTGTGTGCTCAGTTCCCATTTATTTCCTTGCCAATTAAAAGGCATAAGAACCTGTAGTGTGTGTAGAGAAAGGCTAATCAAACTCACAGTGACGAAAAAGCCAGTGCAAGACGCAAACTGAATGAAAACTGTCCTGCTCTGAAAACGTTAAGAGATTTGGACCCAGTAAAACCCACTTCAGAGCCTGCAACCTAAGAAAGATGTATGCTCACAGCTATTCAGTAGTCACAGTATAAACTAAATTATGGACCTATGGCTAAATTATGGATCTCTAATAACTGAATATGATTTACCATTTGCATGTTGACCAAGAGTCATTAGTATCACTGAAAAAAAGACTATCATAATATTTTATGGGGAAAAACTGCATAACATTGTATGGTTCATCTCTGTCTGTCTCTGTCTGTCTCTGTCTCTGTCTGTCTGTCTCTCTCTCCCTCCCCCCCTCTCCCCCCCCCCCTCTCTCTCTCTCTCTTTCTCTCTCTCTCTCTCTCTCTCTCTCTCTCTCT
>JADRCD010212269.1:12406-25079 GCA_019843815.1 Montemys delectorum | reverse complement strand
TTTTTTTCAGATGAAGAAGTTGGACTTGGAAAAGGAAGCCATGGAAGGAATTCTATCTGAATAGATACAAATAAATGTTTATAAACCAGAGAACTATTTGCTCACATACGTGGAGCCACCTCACACACTGGAGTGAGTTATTTGAATGAGAGCTATGAGAGGATTGACGGTCAATCTACCCAACAGAACCATCTTATAGTGAAGAGATGATATTACATTCAACACTGCCAGACTTCCTTCTGCTCTGAGTTGAACAGATATTAGGTTGAATTAGGAGGATGGTTTGTGTCTTCTTTGGCTTTTTAAAAAAACAGATTATCTTTAACTTGATTTAATTTGATTTTGATAGCACAGAGGTGGGGGGGGGACTTTATTTTAACCCTATCTTAGAATCTTGTCATTGTCATGAAGAAGCTAGGATACTTGCCTAGCTCTTCTTTGTCTTTCTACCACAGGCCTTCTCCATCTGCTCCATTAGGTGCCCCTCTTCCCTGCCACATGTCAGACTCAATGACACCTCCACATGAGTTACTGGCATGGTTAGTAAGGAGACAAGATCTTCTGCAGTAGGAGAGATAAACAGCAGAGATCTGGAACTGTGGGGTCTTCTGGATTCAAGGTATCTGGATTGAGAAGAACCCAGCTTCTATGCTCTACTGTTCCAGCATTCGCATCCCTTTCTTATCACATGTGAGCCTGTTCCACCCTCCTCTCTTGCCAGTCCTCAGGAGGAAGAAAATTACTTGGATTTGAGACATGAACTGTCATCATTTTCCAGCTCTCATTTCTGAAGCTTTGCCTGGAGCAAAGAGGGCTGGGCAGTGTAGCTCTAGCTGGTTGGTCAACTACTCTGTTAAAACACATAAAGCCTGGAAGAACAAATGAATGAACCAAAAGGAGGGAGAGAGAATGAATAGACAAAACCAGTGAGTACACTTGGGATGAATTTTGTAACTACACAGGTCTCATTTGCCTTCTGTAAAGCCACATCTTTCACATACTGGTTTAAAGCCACCTATATTCTTTAGCATGGTCATTGACATCCTAAGAAGACTCTGTTCATGATGGCATAGGTAAGTAAATGCAAGGACTAACTACATGAAGAGTTGGTTCAGGTGCTCCCACCACTGCCTTGCCTTTGCCATTTCCCCTGCTCAGCAAAAAGGAAACCTAAGCTGCTATAAGCTTAGGTTTACTGAGCACCTACTGAGTACTGGGTACTGTGCTGCTCTGGTTATGGGCATTACCTCATTTGCTCAGTGCAGATGGCCCACAAATTAGGAGGTGTTGTTGTCCACTTTCCATATGGAAAAGCAAAAAAAAAAGCCAGTGATGTCACTTTTCAGAGCTCTGCAGCTAAGAAGTGCCACATCTAGAATGCAATCATAAAACTGTCTGGCCCCAAGGTTTTATTGCTCCTTTCATCACAGAGCAACGTCTCTGTAAAGAGCTTTGTAATAGGAAGTTTCACAGAACTGAAACAACTGGGTAATTCGGTGTTGATACATTGGTCAGACTGGTAATTTGAATAAGATAGACGAGGCACAAAATTATAGTCATCCCATCCATTGTGCTAATTTAATTTTCCAGGTGAGTGTATGCTTCTTTGTGAATTAGGTGCCTCCTCCTCCTGGGTCTATTTTAAGAAAGTACTAGAGAAAACATATCCTTTCCTATGTCACCCCACGTCCCCCCCGCTACCAACCCTCATTTTCTTCCTACCATGATTCCTTCCATGATTTTCTCTTGAGGAAAAGAAGCAGATTGAAAACTGTGGTTATATATGTACCCATTAAAATAGATGTTCTGCCTATAAAAATGAACTTGTGCCAGGGTCTAATAAATTACATTGTAATGTGCCTGTTCTCTAGTCTGCAGGGGAATCGCTGTGACTCTCCTGATCACAGCAGCATGATTCTGAGCTGCTCTGTCATGCGCTCCTTACCTGGCCTGGCTGAGGATTTAATCGACATTCACACCAGAAAGCAAGGTGCTGAATATGAACATGTCTTGCCCTCAGGAAGATGAGTCCACAGAACAAATCAGGAAGTCTAACAACTGCTGTGCCCAATTTATCTGATAGCTTATGTGGATTGAAGGTGCTAGTGGTTCAAAAGAGATTTCACTCTGAAATGAGGAGGGAAAATTATGTCTATACTGAGTTTTGAAATAAGAGACATGACATGACAAGCTCCATGTTTCTCCAGCTTAAAGTGTAAGACTCAGAACAAAGGAAGATGTTGCTGGAGAGGTAGTTGTGAAGGGTCTTGCATAGGGACTCTACAGAGCAGAGGAATAGTGAGCTAGTTTGGAATGTGGCCCATCTTACTGCTGATGGTAAAATGAATCACCTGAGCTACTTTTCTTGTATTCTTCCATGTGCCAATCAGTTTGAGACATCCCTTACACCTTCCTAATGCTGCAGCCCTTTAAGACAGTTCTTATGTTATAGTGACCACCAGCCATAAAATTATTTTTATTGGTACTTCAAGACTAAAATTTTGCTCTGTTAGGAATAGTAATGTAAATATATGATATGCAGGTATCTGATATGCAACCTCAAAGAGGGTTACAACTCACAGCTTGAGACTTGAACCAAGCTAGTACTTTCCAACCAGGAAATCTTTTTTCCTTACATGGAATATTTGGTAATATTTGGCAATATTTTGGTCATCATGGCTGGAGTAATAGGCATGTAAAAGCATATTCAAGGATGCTTCTACACACCCTAGAGTGCACAGGTAGCTATTCAAAAAGGGGTTATTTTTCCAGGATGTCAATGGTGCAGAAGCTAGGGGACAATGAAATATCATGGCTGAGTGTCAGAGGAACTAGGTGGGCTGCTGGCAGTGCTTAACTCTGGTCATGGGTCTGTGGGAATTTAAGTCTCTGAATCTCAGGGCTGCTATTGCTCTACAGATTAATCTTGATGGTCATATGCTTTCTAAGCTGGCAGCAATGAGGTCAAATTTCTACTCAGCTTTCTACCTGGGAAAATTCTTCTCTGTGCTTTGGATTTCTTCTTTTCTATAAAAGATAATGATATCTACTTCAGAAAACTAGGAGTCATTGAGGATATTCATGCAAACCAAGACACATAGCAAGTGATTCACAGAGATTGTTTAATAACCAGCCTTGCCAGGACACCAGGACCATGACTAAAGAATCAAGTCTTGAGGATGGCCTCTAAGATACTCTCCAACTCCTTCATTTTCTTTCTCTGGGTACAAATGAAAACTTGTTCAGCTTTATGAGAGAAGTAACCAGGCATGTGTTCCTTACAGAGTCCCTGGAGGAAGTCCTTAGTGTGCGTAGACTGAGAAACTTGGGGAAATTTTATCTAAAGGAGTTCTGAAGGTATAAACAGAGTTAGGCAAACCAAGAAGAGTGAGGGCTCCTGGAATGCTTGCCTACATCTGGCAAGGCAAGGAGAGGGGTCATTATCAAAGTTTAGCAATTGCCAGCTCTGCATAGTTAGCAGAGTAGTTGTGAGTCTTATGAATAGCTAGGGAATGCCCATCAGGCTTTACCCTCTTCCTGTACCATTTCTTTTACTGATATTCATACTCTGGTTCTCTGAACCCAAGAGAAAGTCAGAGGGGAAAGCTCTAAGTCCACCCTTCTGATAGACCAGGAGGGGAAGTGGATCTAAGGACACAGAAAGTATTGATCCTAGGACAGTTTGAGTTTATAAACTAGCCACCTGAGGGGTTGGGAATCATAACTTTCCATCAGAATCAACATATTAATATTTTATCTCTTTTCAGAGGACAGTAAGCTCCACACACATATCTTTTTATACCATCTTCAGATCATCTTCACAGCCACACCTAGACTCTAGATGAAACATGTCTTAATTCTGATAAAGGTGCATGTCTAAGATGAGAAGTAAGGGCTATCCATGTTGCCAGACAGAAATGGCCCAGCTTTGGTAGAGTATCTGAATGATTGGATGGAACAGTGGCAATGGAAGCCTCAGGTCTGGCTTTGTTACTTGCTAGTTCTGTAATCTCAGGGACTCCTCCATTTCTTCACATGTACACTAGGGTATACAATATACCTATATAGTACACTTTCTAGTTTACAGACCTGATTGTGGGTTCTATGCAATTAGAAGAAATCTGGTACTCACTAACACTGCTGTCGATTTATTATTGATCTGAAGAGCTGCTCCTGGGTGCCGAATATGTGCTGGACCTTGAAGTAAAAATCAATGCAAGACTAAGGCAAGATCCCAATAAAGAATAAGGTTACTTGCAGTGGTTGATAGGATGGCTTTAAAGGTTGTATTAACCCCTTGAAATGGAAGGCAGAGTTTGTATATGTATAGGTTTGGGTATGCATCGTTCAAAAAATATTCATTAGATTTTCCAGGATATTGAGGACCTTTTAAAGGGGGAATCCTTGAGACGGGAAAATTATAAATGGACCTGGTAAAACAGGTCTTCCAACCATAACACAGCACGAGGTATTCAGCTTGGAGAAAACATAATGGAAAAGAGACCCCATACTCAGCAACCCTTTGTGGATATATTTGGGTTAGGGGAGAAGTTTCTTGAGGAGATATTGGTTCCATCAAAACACTTAACTTTCCAATCCTCAGATACCAGATCTCGAGGTGTCAGCACTCAAGGAGCCAACTGAAAACCCACCAGTGGTGTGCCAGGATGGGAATCCTAGGAGGTCACATTCTGTTTTTAGGTTTTACTATCTTTTTTTTTTTTTGAGATTTTCTTTTTATTTTATAAATTAATTTATTTTTTACACTCCATATTCCAATACCTACCCCCCAAATCCACCCTCCAACTGCTCCACATCCCATACCTCCTCCCCAATCCCCCTGTCTCCACGTGGATGCCCCCACTTCCCACCTCACCTGACCTCTAAACTCCCTGGGGCCTCCAGTCTCTTAAAGGTTAGGTGCATCATCTCTGAATGAACACAGACCTGGAAGTCTTCTACTGTATATGTGTTGGGGGCCTCATATCAGCTGATGTATGCTGCCTGTTTGGTGGTCCAGTGTTTGAGAGATCTCGGGGGTCCAGGTTAATTGGGACTGCTGGTCCTCCTTAGGATCACCCTTCTCCTCAGCTTCTTTCAGTCTTTCCTAATTCAACAACAGGGGTCAGCTGCTTCTGTTCATTGGTTGGGTGCAAATATCTGCATCTACTCTTTCAGTGGCTTGTTGCGTCTTTCGGAGGGCAGTCATGATAGGTCCCTTTTTGTGAGTGCTCCATAGCCTCAGTAATAATATGAGGCCTTGGGATCTCCCCTTGAGCTGGACCCCCTTGGTCCTGTCACTGGACCTTCTTTTCCTCAGGCTCCTCTCCATTTCCATCCCTGTAATTCTTCCCAAGAGGACAATTATGGGTCAGAGGTGTGACTGTGGGATGGCAACACCATCCCTCACTTGATGCCCTGTCTTCCTGCTAGAGGTGGGCTCTATAAATTCTCTCTCCCTACTATTGGGCATTTGATTCCTGAGAGTCTCTTACCTCCCTGGTCTCTGGTGCATTCTGGAGGACCCCCCAACCTCCTATTTCTTGAGGTTTTACTATCTTACAGGTTGATTATGTGAAGATGACTGTAATGAAGGAATGACAGAGAGAGAACTGTGTCTGTGTATGAATGTGTGTGTGTGTGTGTGTGTGTGTGTGTGTGTGTGTGTGTGTGTATTTGCTTGCCATTCCTGTATGTGAGGTGCTATGGTTGCATCATGATTGAGACACTGTTATAAGCTGTGGGTGGATGTGTGGATAACTGGCAAGAGACAGAGGAGATTGCATAGTTTGAAATATCTTGCTGACCTCAAGGCTGTTTTAATTAACACAAATGGGCATCATTGGACACTTCCACACCATTCCAATAGCCTTAACTTTCACTGAGATTGGGAACCAAGGAAGATTCTCTTTTGGGGTTCTTGAAAGTTCCAATAGGGACCAATGATAAATACTAGCTTTAACATTTCTTTACCTAGGAAATCCCAAGAAGAAAGTAACACTAATTTTTCATTCATCAGATATTTCTTAAGCACATATGTAGAAGAAGCTGAACATACATCATACACACAGGGGTGGATAATGGGAAGGAGGAAGTTAACACTTATTGTATTGAAGGCATCTAATGTGCCTTAACCAGTATATCAATTTCACAGGAGGATATCATATTCATTTTACATTTACAGAATCAGGTTGAACAATTTGTGATCCCTGGAATGTCACATTTGGATTGAGGTAGAGTTATTTCATCCTGGGTTGTTGTCTGAATCTCTGGCCTCTGGCATTGTGTGGGACACACCCATGAGAAGACCCATCCTCTAACTTGTGCCCAATGCAGCACGATGAAGGGAAGAGTATGAATGCTGAGGAGTCAGTCAGTGCTCAAGTTTTGCTGGAGGAACTGATATTTTAGCTAAACCCTGGCAAGTGTGTAACATACATTGACTAGAAGACAAGAAGGTGGGATAGGGAAAACCTGTGAATATCTGTGTCGATCTTGGTGTGGGGAAGGTCAAGGGCAGTCTACTCAGTACTGTGATGGCAGTAGGATCTAAGCCCAGGAGAGTAGATGGGAAGGAATTATGAAGAATGTTACATGTGTGGTGTTTGATAGAAATTTTGATGACATTAGGAAGCCCCCATTTCTTTTCATCAGCCTTAATCTTTTACCGCAAAACATCCATTGGGTCTTTCTTCAATTCGACATATCTCTCCATAAATCAGGAGAAAATACCAGGTTCTGACATGGCTTTCTTCTTACCATAAATCTATATGTGAATGTAGTGGATGGTAGATTTCAGAGATTTATACAACACAACTGCCCTGCCTTTTTCATTTACAAAACAATTTTCATTCATGTATCTCGTTCTCACAATCACTGCTGCTGAATTACTGGCTTCCTCACTGGTGAACTTCCCTTATGATCCATGACTGTCCTTTCTATTGCTACCAACTTTACTTATTATACCTGTGTGATAAGCAGAAGCATATAGAAGGATGGGGGCCAGTGTGTCAGGACTTCTCATTTAGCCAGCAGAGCTGATGGGAGGCTGGGTTTCAGTTCCATTGACCTGATTGGCTCTTCCAGCAGGATAAGGACTCCCCTGATGGTGCCTCAGCACCCTTCCATGCAGCACACCCCAGTCTACTTCACAAGAGGTCAGTAGCAACTGCTCAAATAGTACCTGCTGGTATTCATGCTATTACAAAATTGAGTGTACTTGTGGATTTGGTTTTGTATTATATTCTCACTGTTGCTTGATTTTTAGCCATGGATGATTTTTTTCTTCCTGTAATTCAAGGTCTCCATCTCTTGCTTAGTATTTTGTAGATGAGTAGAAACCACACAAGGTTGTAGTCAGGCACCTGCTTTTCAGATTGTTTCTGGAAATGTTTTCTTTCTTTCTTTCTTTCTTTCTTTCTTTCTTTCTTTCTTTCTTTCTTTCTTTCTTTCTTTCTTTCATCTTTAGCTCTGTGGCCTCCAGCAAGTCACAGTATACTTTTGCTCATTATCTCCTTACATCTATAATGGAGAGGCAATGACTTCCAGCTTAGCAAAGTTGTGAAATTAACTATCATGATGCAGATGAAAGCATATTGCTTAGTGTCTGATACTTTGTAGCTGCCTAGTGAATGTATGAATGAATGAATCAATCAATCAACCAATCAACCAGAATTGCAAACTGCTTGTAGCTTAATATATAATGAGACATGGCATACCTAGATTCAGAACACTGTCCCAGCAAGATGAAAATGTCTCTATTATTAACCACAGTGGGAATGCAGTAGAGACAAGTATCCCCATAACTCCTCACTCATCCAAGTGGTCAAAGTTGTCTTGCTGTGGTAGTATTCACTCTGTAGTATTGAATAAGGAGAAGACTGCAGAGGGCGTTTGCTTTTGTGGAAGAGTGATGGTTGGCACTCCTCTTTCCCACCGGAGTGGAACTTGGTCTCACAACTACACCAAGCAGCACTTTATCACTGCTAGGCACTATCACTTTCACTTTTAGGTACTGCTCCAATTACATCTGCCCTATGTCTTCTCTATAGAAAAGCTGCCCAATCATCAGGATCTTACTCCTTCCTCTTTGAGTGGTATTTTGAGCTCAGCACTGGACCTGGCTCATTACAACTGCTCAGTGTTTTTTAAGTGAATTGAAGATCCTGTTCCCTAGAATGGATGCTAAGTCAGCCTACAGCACAGCTTGTGAGGAATCCTACAACAGAGTGTGTCAAGAGAAACATGGATCCTCTCTTCATGTGTCACAAAGCTGCCCAGAGGGTCATGGCAGCCAAGTAGCTCTCACATTGCTATCTGCATGTTGAACCTTTGAGTAACATCTATTCACTCTATTTCCCAAGCAGCTCAAAGAGAGGTGTATGGAGGGGACAGGGAGGTGCTCTCTAAATATATAACATTTACAGGCGAGAAAGCTAAGGCTCCAGATGGCTTAGGCGCTTGTCCAAAGTTGCTTGTCCCGTTACTGCATCACAGAGATCACTACAAACTCATTGTGTTCTTCTCATGACTCCTTAGTGCCTATATATAGGCCTGTGTAGGCACACTCACATATAGAAGCATTCTCAGCATCTTCAGCACTGTACCCAGTGCACTGGGGAGGGTGGACCACAATAAAAATAATGGCAGATTAGAGTGATCTTCCCTTTGTAATTTCTCTCTGATCTCACATCCATGAACTCATTTAGTCTTGGAAGAGCTATTGGAGGCACTGTTGTGACTAATATCCTCTTTAACAGATAAAGAAACAGGCTCAAGGAAGGATAAAGTACGATGCTCTACCAATCCTTGAGGGTGGCACAACCTGAGCTCAGTTATTAGGGTTCTGGCCCTGCAGGACTCACCCCTGAACAGACAAAATGATACAGTCCAAACATTTTCTCCTACCCTATGGGCTGCATCCATCTCTAGAGCCAGACTTTCTTATTAATGAGCTGTTGCTGGAAGCCCTGGCTTGCACTTGAGTCCCAAGCTTCGAAAAGCTGTAGTATATTTTAATTATAGCCACTTGATAATCTTGGTGTGATGGGAGGGAGACAGTCCTATATCAAGTCTAAGAGTCTTGAAGGAAGGGATTGCTGGACATCCATGAATATTCATTGTTATGCTAAACCACAGGCTGCATTTCCCTTCATTCACTATAATGAGATGCTCTCTGCAGCCTCTCTAGCTTTATAGCTGCTCAGTGGAAGCATAGAAGCATCGATTACCCTTTGCTAGGGTTCCTCCTGCCATCATGTGGGTATTCTCAAAGCCTAGGTGAATTACTGCCCCAAAACTGGCCAGTAGTTCTCTGTTCCTCTGCTAGTGGCTTCTCTGACACTGTGAGACTGTGCACCTCATTGCTTCTTTGCCTTAGTTTCCACAATGGGGGTGAATGAAGGGGAGAGTTACTGGGATGGGATTCTGATATTCAAATAAAATCTCTGGAGCAGAGGCTAGTATTCCTTACAGCTCATTGGAAAGGCAGAACCTCAAAATTTACCTTGCTCTCACAAAATCAGAATCTGCCCAGTGACAAGGAACCTAGGGTATATGTTTGTAGGCTATATACCAGGAGCATCAGGCTAGGAGACAGCCTTAGCTGTCTTCTGCTCTTCTCTGTGCCTGTGATTGTGGACAAAGCTGGTAACCTTTGGACCACTCTGACCTTTTCTAGGGAGTGAGAAGATAAAGTATGGATATAATAGAATCTGTTTCAGGGATGTGAGATCTTCACAAATGCAGAATAATGAATAATAAATACAACAAAATAAACATCCTCCTTGAAATTTAAACAATGTCTTCTTGTGACAGTGACTTGTACAATAAATTAGGCACATGTCTATGCACACCACAGTCCACAATGATCAGAGATACAGAACCCTTGATGCAGAACTTTCCCCTACCTCTGCAACAAAACTCGAAGTCTCTAGTGTTAAAAAAAAGCTTAATTACAACCACTCAATAATTCTAGGGTAGTGGAGGAAGGGGTTACCTATATTACACATTAGAATGTGAGGAAAGGGGTTGATAGATAGCCATGAATATTAATTGCTATGCTACATTATGAGTTGTATGTCCTTTGAATCCTTCAAATGCTAAGTTAAGTGTACATTTAGCCTCTGGTCAAGTTCTTCTTGGTTCTGTGTAAACCCAACCTTTCTTCTCCTCATTGCTGTCATGGGACTGGACTTTGGTAAATAATGCTCATATCTTAAATGGTTGTGATACCACATTAGATACACTCAAAAATTGACAGAGATACTCATGGTCTGCTGTGAAGCTGCTATTGTTCTTTCTTTGGCCCATGTACTTTCTTGATCAAGTGCCAGGGGTGGGACCCAGCAGTAAAGTTATACAGCTTAGTCAAAGGCTAAATCTTGGTGGGAAAGCTGGCCCCACTCTTCCCTATACACAGGTGTTTTCTTGGATTCACAGGTCTGTCCTTCCCATATCTGTGCCAAAAGATAATGATGTGCAAGGGGCCTGTGGAGAAGAGCACACATGAATAGTGTGTCCTTATTGGAGAACTTGGGTTTGAGGCAACCCCGTGGCTCCACCTTTATCAGCCAGGGGGTTAGTTTTCCTGGAAGAAATTAGAGCTCTAGGATGAGACCTTGAAGACAAGGGTGAGTCTGATAGATTAAAGGCAGAGGTAGAAATTGGATAGAGTAGAATAGAGACCTTCTAGAGGCATGAGCACCCCCAAATGTATTAATTACCCTCTGTGAAGACATTAGTCATCACCTGCTGAATCCAGCTGCAGAGGTGGATCTCTCAGGCTTAGAGTTTAACTTCCTGAGAGCAAGCAAGATAAGCTATCTCAGAAATTGCTATATGAATTGAGAAAGAACATACTCTGCCAAGTGGAACAAATCTTGGTCTACATATCTGTGATGGGGATCTTTGAATGGGTTTCTATTATGGCATTAGAAGTGGGATGTCCAGTAGGGAAATGTGCAGGAGGGAGGAGTTCTCCCATGAGGGAGGAATCCTTCTGAATGGGATGTGGAGAACACTAGGATGAAGAGACCAGAGCTCTGACCCTACCTTGTAAAGACAGAAGAGGAGACAGACACCTGTGGACAAAATGAGGGTCTTTGCTAGAATCCACTACTCCAGGACCCTGATCTCAGGCTTGTAATCCAGAACACGGGAAGACTTTTGTTTGTTTGCTTGCTTTGTTTTTTTTTGTTTTGTTTTGTTTTTTTTATTTGTTTTGTTTTTTGAGCCATCCAGTCTGTAGTAATTTGTTATAGTAACTCAAAGTGATCAAGATATTTGCTTATGGGAAATTTGTTTGAATAATGCTATAAAGTGATCATAATAACTTGGACATTGAACACATTTGGCTCAGCACTCAGCAAGCAATGGCAAGGTAGAGGACAGAGGGCCTAGAGACTCCATCTTAGTCTGCCTACTGCTGGTAAAATAAGGGGCCACTGAGAAGCAGGGGATTAAGACCCAGTTTCTTAGCCAAGGGCCTGCTGGATGTGTTTGCATGGCAGCAATAACTTTTAAAATGTGTGATTTTCAGTGTTGGATAATGTTGAGTTCTTGGTTTTTAAGAGTACTTCTAGAAACCCCGGAATGGGGCTAATGTCCTAGAGTTTCCCCAGACCTCTTCCAGTTTCTTCCCCAGCTCCTTCTGGTCCCTGTCCCCTGTCTACGTTCCTTTTGTCTCCTACCGACTGAATCTCCAGGGCTCACTGCAATTTCATGTGTTTCCCATGGCTCACAGACCTGCAGCTCTATGTCAGCTCTACCCTCTCTGTTGAGAACAGTTTTGATGCCCATCTTCCACTCTGACAAAAGAGATGTCAGCTAAGAGATCCTGGAATTTCCGTATGGGTGTGACTAATCATCATTTTCAGGTGATATTTTTACCACCTCTCACCCTATCCTAGCACTCAGGCAGATGCAGAAACAATGACAATGTTCTCCTTCCCTCTATGTCCACACTCCATAGACATCATCACATAGACTGAATGAATACCTGCCAGCAATACTTATGTATGGCTCCTGTACATATTAACCAATCACTAACTATACTGAGGAGAAGAAGCAGAAGAGAATCAGGAGTTGGGGCCTAAGTCAAAGTCATGGGGAAGAACTGACAATTTCTTGGACCAAAGGTAGATCAATCAGAACACCATCCGAGTGGAACATTACTGAGTCCCAGCCTCCAGCCCATGAAGATGCAGGCGTAAAGCCCTTGGCAGATGTGTGTAGTGGCTATGTGAGACTCCCCACATCCCAAGGTGGCATATCTGCTTACCAATCTGCTTTGGGACAGTCTACCTGCAGGACTTCATATTCCACAGACAGATTCTTTGGTGACCCAGGCAACATGCTCATTTTCTAGGTGAGAACACAAAGGGTTAGGATGGTTGATGGACAGCCAGACTGCACTTCAAGAAAGATTTAAAAAATGGAGATCCAAATGGGTCTTCTGATGATTGAGTCCATGGTTTTATGCTCTTCCTTAAGATATGTTTCTTATCTGCAAGAGCCATGGACTTCGTTAAGCATGCCCCTCTAAGTCAAGACAGTCTGTTGGACATTGTCCCCAGCATGGTAGCAGGGGTTTGTCCAAGAAGGAAGGACAAGCTTAGGGCTGCTTTTGTGTGTGTGTGTGTGTGTGTGTGTGTGTGTGTGTGTGTGTGTGTGT
>JADRCD010212269.1:0-12396 GCA_019843815.1 Montemys delectorum | reverse complement strand
TGTGTGTGTGTGTGTGTGTGTGTGTGTGTGTGTGTGTGTGTGTGTGTGCCCAGATTATTTTTCTAATGGTTACCACTCAACTTCTTTGGTATTCTTTCTTAACCACTTTGTGACTTATTTTTCTCATCTGCAAAATGGTACCTTTAACCTTCCTGTCAGAATCACTATAAATCCAAGAGTAGAGAATCCAGCATTTAATGAGTTCTGAGAGAATGACAGTTCACCACTTTGTCCCTTTCCTCTCACTGACCAGTAACACTCACTTCTGTGTAATCATCTCAGATGGGGACAGACCTCATTAAACAACCCCCATAATCATGCTTAATATCTATTGACCACTAGGCAAAGAACTGTGATCTGGTTTATATTCATTACCTGAATTAAACTTCACAGGAACTCTGAAAGGTATCTGTTGGGATTATTGTCCCCATTTTGCAGGTAATTCGAGGAACACCATCACACTGTTTTTCCAAAGATTACATGGCTGGGGAGTAGGGCCAGATGCCAAATTCTGTCTGCAGATCAGACTGGGTGCTGCAGACCATTGATATTCCCTGCCCCTTGTGGCAACTTGGAGCTGTGCTGTTCAGCCAGGCTGCCTTGGTAATTATCCTCTGCAGCTGACATCAGTCAGCATCAGGCCTGAAGCTGCCGGCTGGGGAGTGTCTCTCAATTAGGCTGGGAGTTTAACTTCTAGAGGAGAAACAAGAAACGGAATCTCAGAAGTTGCTAAGTGAATGAAATTGAAATTGCCAGAGATGACTCGCCGTAGGGGAGACAGACTCCTCACTTCCCAGGTCACAGAAATTTTGTTTTCTCTCTGTGGCAGAGTGCTGACCCAGCAGAAGCCATGCAGCCTTCCAGCTGGCTCAGACAGCAACTTCAAAGGGTCTGAGAAATTTGAAGCAAATACCAACAGAAGGATTCCTGGTATGGTGTCCTCTGTTGTAGGGTGACATTGTAGCATGGTGTCCTCCATCACAAGAGGGCTCTGTATAGTCCTATGAGCAGGCATCTCAGAGTTAGGCTGACAAGTTGAGATCCTTCCTTTATCTGCAGGATCTTGATTAAATCAGGTGCTTCATCTGTGAAAAAAATAGCATTCAGACTGATGGAAGGTGTTGCTGAGAATGTTATACCACATCATGTTAGCACACTGGGGCTGGGCTCACGCTCCCTTCTAGAGAGAATGCACATATAGAGCTTGGAAGGTTTTGGAATATGAGCAGTTCGTTTTATTTGTGCCGGCTATTATGTTAATGCTATCAACATTGGCAGAGCACAACTTTGCTTTCTCCTAGCCCCCACATTCCAGAATAATAATTTTTAAGAAACAAATCCTCAAAATTCTGCTTCGAGGTATTTCATTTGCATTATTTTCAGGTATCAGGCTGAGGAGACATCAGCTGTTTATGTACCTTCTGGACAAGCACAAAGATCTGAGTTCAGATCCTCCCCTAACACACACACACACACACACACACACACACACACACACACACAAGTGAAAATCTGAAGTAGTGGCATGTGCCTGTCACCCAATGGCTGTGGGGTGGGGTGGGGTAGACCGATAGATCCTTAAAGCTCATTGGCCAGACAACCTAGCTGACTATGTCTTAAAATTTAAAGATTGAAATTGATCCAGTAAAAACTCCCAAAGTTGACTTTGAGTCTTCATATAAACACGCATCCATATGCATATGTCCACACCGACAAGGATGCACAAGAGCATGCACACACTACACACCACATCATGGAAAAATATCCTCAGATATCTTAGATACCGACAAGGATGCACACAAGCATACACACACTACATACCACATCATGGAAAAATATCCTTAGATACCTTAGACATCCAAAAAAAATCTATGTTCACAGTGAGATTCTAAGATCTGCTTACCAAAATGATGAAAATTAAGAAGACAGGCAACTCATATGATGGCAACTGTGCTGGCTGTGAAGTTGTGAAATGGTACAATCTCTGCCAAAGTAGACTCATGCCTATTCTGCGGCCATGGCATTGGCATTTCCCAAAAGAAGGTAAACATGTATCTAGAGAATGTTTTAACCAGGCTACTCACAGCAGATGATTTCATTCTAGCCACAGGCTGGGAGTAGCTCAGGTGTCCATCAATATAAGAATGGAAGAGAAATATACACATGAATACATCTCAAAAAAGAACAAATTATTGATAAATATAACACCATGGGTGAATCTCAAAATGTACTGAACAGAAGGATACTTATAAATGTCACACATACAGTGTGATCCTGTCTATGCAAACTTCTAGAATAGGCAAGGCTATTGTGGAAACAAATGCAGACTTCCAGCTCTGTCCCAGCCAATGAACAGCCTGAAAGAGATGTGAGGTCACAGGCTGTCTCCAAATAAGAGACACATGCTAGAACACAGAACCACAATTTACCAGAGCTCTCTCTCTCTCTCTCTCTCTCTCTCTCTCTCTCTCTCTCTCTCTCTCTCTCTCTCTCTCTTTCTCTCCCTCCTTTCTCTCTCCACTGCTTCCAGTTTTGGGGACAGTCATCTTCTATAGGTTTAGTGTAGTCAACTCTGAGTTAAAAAAAAAAGTGGGAGACGGAGTCATAGGGAGGCACTTACACTTTTATCAATGTTGTCTCTAGTAACTTGACCTGGTTCTCACTTTCAATACTAGAGAAAATTTCATAGTGCTTTCACCATGGGGTGAGATTAGATGGTGTTTGTTTGATTGCTTGTTTGTTTGTTTGTTGAAGCATACATGAACATTCTATTCTACTTAACAAAGTTTCACCTCAGAAAGGACTAACAAGGGTCAAATTTGCTTAGCTTTTATCAGAGCAATCTGGAGGATGTAAAATATTTCACTCTACCTAGATGTAGCTGTCTATACAAAGAAAAAGAAAATGCTAAAATCTAGTCCCAGGAAGATATTCTGTCTCACTTTAAGACAGAGAAGAAAGAAGAAAGGGAGAAGGAGGAGGAGAAGGAGGAAGAAGAGGAGGAAGAAGAAGGAGGGATTGTAAAGCATGTATGATAAATCCAGGGAGCAAAGGCTCACAAAAGGCTAAGGTCTAACTACAGAGTTGTCTAAAGCTGCTCCATGCATCTTAGCACCACATGACTAAAGGCCTAATGATAGTACTTCCTTTCACTTGGTGCACATGTCTCACTATTAGGAAAATCTCACATGGCATACTCGACAGACGAACAAATGGATCAGGAAATGGGAGTGCAATGTTGGTAGAGAGATGGAAATTCTGTGAAAAAATGAACCAAGAAAATGTCCAATATCAAAGCAGAAATGAAGAATTCCTTTAATGAACTTAGAACTGGTCCAGGATGCTGAGGAAAGGATCTCCAAACAAGAGTGCATCAGTAGAAAGCATTGACAGCGAGGAGAGAAGGCTGAGAAGATGAGACCTCCTGTCCAGGGACCGTACCATGTTACCGTACGTGTATACTCCACATAATAGGGCATCATGAAGTAGACAAGGTTTATTTTCCAAAATAAGGCACTTGGCCCCCTAATTAAATGACATGGTGCCATTTGAAGGTGGACTTTTATAAGTAGTAAATATCTGCCGCTAACACATAGATATCCACTAAACTAAACTTTGTAAGAAAGGAAAGAAAGTGGAATCCTAAAATTTCTCAGTTGGAAAAAAATCACAGTAAGAAAGATGGCATGGGGAGAAAAGCAGTATCAACCAATCATATCCCCACCCCTACCCAGAGCTCCCAGGGACTAAACCACCAATCAAAGAGCACACATGGAGGGACCAATGGTTCCAGCTGCATATGTAGCAGAGGATGGCCTTTTCTGGCATCAATGGGAGGGGAGGCCCTTGGCCCTGTGAAGGCTCGATACCCTAGTGTAGGGGAATGCTAGGGTGGTGAGGCAGGAGTGGGTGGGTGGGTAAGGGAGCACCCTCAGAGAAACAGGGAGGTTGTGAAGGGGAAACCAGGGAATAGGGACAACATTTAAAATCTAAACAAATAAAATAACCAATAAATTTTAAAGTCAATAAAGTGATTCATAATTGAAAAAAAAAAGAAAGATGACACAACTAGGAACAATGAAAATAGCAGATAAAGCAGTGACTATTAAGGTAGATAAGATTTCAACTATCTCAGGACTCATTATAGATGGCAATATTTTAAATATTCTAAATTTAGAAGATACATTATCAGAGTGGGTAAAAAATGTCACCTAGCCATAGGTTGTCTACAAGAAACTCATTTTAAATACGGACAGAAGTTGGATTAAAAAGTAAACACAGAAAACTGTATGCCGACAGTGACCCAAAGGAAGTGGGTATCACTGTGCTAATTTCATATAGAACAGATTCAGAAGAAGAAAATGTCCCAGGGTTGAAATTCTATAAAGCTACTCGGACCACTTGTTCCAGAAGATTTCACATCTGTAACATGCACGCACCTAGCAGTAGAGTAGCAAACTAGGCTGGAAAACCCTAATGGAGCCCAGAGAAGCACGTGAAAGCACAGTTGTTGGAGACCTAGGTGCTCCTCCATCAGAGACAGAGCCATCACACAGGAAGGACACATGGGACCCAGCAATACCTTTAATCAATAGGACGTGACTGGCATCTACTAACTACTTTGTCCGACAACAGAAAAAAATATACCTTTGCCAGCTCCCATGAGGTGCTCATGAACACAGATGACAGCCCAGGCCTTAAACATGTCCTAATGAGCTTTAAATAATAGAAATGTACAAGGTTTGTTTTAGAGCACCATGAAAATCAACCAGAAATCAAGAACAGGAAGCTACCTGCAAGTTCCCCAAACAAGTAGAGATTAAGCAGCATGCTTCTAAATAGTACATGGGTTGGGGAATAAATCTCAAACAAAATAAAATAGAATGAAAACACAACTTATATTTGCCTCCTGAAGCAAAGGTAGGGCTTAGAGAGGTGCTCATGTCACTGAATATGTGTGCTGGAAAAAAAGGAAAGCTCTAAAATCAGAAAGTTCAAGTTTTCCCCTTAGGAAACTAGAAAAGGAAGAACAGTAAGGCCAAGTTAGGCAGAGGAAGAGCAATAAAAACTAAAGCAGATGTCAGTGGAATTCAAAACAAGAATCCCATGGGGCAAATTGTATAGACACAGGTAGTGGTTGCTAGCAGGCCTTTACAGGGTTTCATGTCACTGAGCTCTTGTTCATTTGCTCTCCAGCCATATAAAGACACAATGTCATCCCCTTTTGATCTTTCTTCCTTATATTATGCAACACACACCAACAGGTGGGAAGGGGGAGCAACCTCCCCAGATAACGATGTTGACGCAGTAATCTTGGACTCTCCAGGCTCCTATGCTGTAAGAAATTAATTTCTCTTTGTTATACATGACCTACATGTGACACTTCATTATAATAAAATAAGCTGACTGGGACAATTGAAAGATCCAGTGCTAGTCACTATGGAGAGCCATGGGAGACTTCATTCATTGCCATTGTGGAAAATAGTTGGCAAGGGTTTGTTGTTGCTTTGTTTTGTTTTGTTTTGTTTTTAGAAATACCCATACCATATAATACAGTACTTATTTGTCTTTGTATTCATACAAAGAGTTTGAAAACAATGCTGTACAAAAATCTTTGCAAGGTTGTTTTTTTTTTTTCTATTCCAAAGCATTTTATTGTTCTTTAAAAAGGGAGTGTGCATGGCTGACGGCCATGACCTCTGACTCCAGTCCCAGGCAGACAACATCAGAACTCCAGGAGCCTGTCTCCACAGCCTCTGCTTCTTAGTCCTCCCCAAAGCCCGGCTGTATCTCTGTCTACTTCCTAACAACACACAAAGCAGCAGTGACTACACCCGTGTACATCTAAGCCCCAATAATTCAAAAGTTATATGGTTATGCACATTTAAAATACATAGAAAAATAATAATTAGGATTTATACAAATTAGATTTTTTACAAAACTTCAATCACTCACAACAAGAAATACATCATCTATCCAAGCACAGAAATGTGAACATACGCATGTGAAAGAGGAGGTGAGAAAAGACATTTATTTCAGAAGCCCAGTGGGGAGGCAGGGGTATGACCAGTTAACGAACTGGTCCCATGTGTAAGTTTGAATGTACCAGTAGAAGCCTCAGATCCCTTCCCAGCTTCTGTACTGCAACCCGAGGGTAGGCTCACACAGCTGTTCATCTCTCCAGGTTCTGCTTGATCTCAGCTGTGTACTTCCTGTAGACCCTCTCTGCTTTCTTGTTAAACTTGGCGTTCCTCTCATTGGTGTAGTCCATGTCAGCGTCATCATTGTATGGACATCGTCGGCTGTATTTGTCTCTCTTTTCAACTTGCTTTTCCAAATCTAAAACCATCCTGTCAACTTCCTCTGAGGAAGGCACATGCGTCCCATGGAGAAGACTATTGGACGTCGGGAAGAAATCTTCTCCATGCTTTTCTCTCTGTCGCTCATTGCTTTCCATGTCAGGTTCGATCTGTTTGGTGAGCCAATGATACTGGCGTAATTGGGCAGCAGCGTAATCTGAAAACCCCAAGTCAGGGTTCTTCTTCTTCCTCCTCTCCCACCTCTCAGCATCCTCCGCACTAATCTCCAGCAGCTTCACCTTCTCATAGTCTTCCCCTCGAGCTGCACACTCCTTTTTCTTCTCTTCTTCCTGGAGCTCCCACTCCAAACTTGCTTTCTTGGCTTCCCAGTTTGCAGGCAACCTAAGTCTTTTGTCTTCTTCTACAACTTCCTGGTGATATAACTTGCGAGCTTCATTGAACTTCAGATGCAGCCCACGGAACTTGCAGTCTCTGCTCCTGCTTCTGCACCTCCAGCTCCTCTGCCACCAAAGGCCTGGCTTCCTCGTCTTCCTCGGGCACCACCACTTCAGCCACAGCTGCCATTACAACCTTCTCTCTACTTCCGTCAACAACCACAAGGTTGTTTGTTAAAAGCTTTATTGTAAGTTCTAAACTTGTAGCAAACTAGATGTCTTCAAGTAGATATATAACCTATGATAGATCTAGAAACTGTAATGTTACTTGGCATTTCAAAAATAAGTTATCAAGCCATGAAATAACGTGAAGTAAATACAGATAAAAATTACCAAAAAAGAGAAAGAAACCAGCTCAAAAGGCTACATATGATATTGTTTCAGACTTTATGACATTCTAGAAAAGGGAAGTCAAGAATTCAATATAAAGGTCATTGTTTGCCAGGGGTTAGGAAAGAAACAAAAGGACTGCATAGAGAAAGGGTACACATCTAGCTGTCCTGGTTTCCACTTTTGTGTCCATTTATCATTTAAAGCTTCCAGAATAGAGGGGACATTTCTGGAATGCAGATGACTTTTAGTACAGTGAATCAATTGTGTATGAAACTATAAAGGGCAATGATATTATAATACACAGAATAAACAAATCAGTTCTGATGGAAGCTATGGTATTCATGTGATTATTGCATCCCAGTGTAAGTTCACTGATGATTTCCTGTGTAGTACTGTAGAGGGAGTACCAGTAATGGATGCTGGACAGGATGGGGTAGGGGGTATTGAGACATCTCTGCATCTTCATCACAATATTGTTGCAAACCTAAAACAATTGTAAAAAAATATAAAATGCTGGGTTTTTTTGTTTTTTGTTTTTGTTTTTTTGTTTTTGTTTTTGTTTTTTAGGATGTAGAATCATGTTGACCTCTGTAGTGGTTAGAGGTATAAAGAAGAACAGGTTTGAGAGAGATTTCTGGTGTATGAAACATTACACACTTAAGAAGAAACTAGGTTCTTCAAGCACATGAATTTGTCAACAGCTTTTAAATCTAAGTAGGAAAAAGCCTGGAAACAAATGTCAAACTCTAGTTAACACTACACATTCAGACATTTAGAAGGCATGTACCAATGTCTGCTTGCCCCTTTAAAGTGGGCAATGGGCGGCCATAGAGACGGACAGATGACAGATGAATACACACACAAAATGCAGAAGTAAAATTGTGAACATGTGGGTGCTCAGTTAAAAATTCTTCTGTGGCTTTAAACATTTTCATTGAGGGGAAAGAAAAACCAGCTCCCTGGACAGTTTGCCTCTGTCTACCTGAAGAAGAAATTCTAAAGGTCACACTGGAAATCTGAAAAAGGCAGATGTTTCAAAGAGTGAACTTTCAGATTCCCCGTGTTTCAAGTTTCAAGCCCTCAATCAGAAGGCACAGCAATTTAGAGTAAGAATGAAATTAGAAGTTCAGAGTTCTTAATGCCAACCCCTCTAGAGAGTGGTGGTCAGAACTTGTTACTTTGCAGTTACACCCGCAGGCAGGTATGGTCCCCCATAAGCCTTGGTAGTTTGGGTACATTCCTAAGTCATTGTGGGAACAAGGGGAAGTGAGGGTGTGCCTCTCCCCAACAGGGCATCGGAATTCCATTCTAGGAGTTCACAGACTCATGGCTCAGGAAGCTGCTGTCCAGCTGGGGAGAGGTGCCTGCCTTTTGCATCTGAAGAGAGAGAAAATTCTTTATGTTCAAGAAGGAAATTTATGCTCTAGTACTTACATTGTAAGCTATTGGGGCGGCAGGGGGGGGGGGGGGGGCAAGGTGCCAGCACCAACTTCCTGGGACAGATGAGGAGAGCTTAATCTACATACTTTGAGTCAGGTAACTTGAGAGTGGCAGATGTGAGAGTGGAACCCAGGCTGCCTGGCTCCTATGTTTGTACACAGCTGCCACTGGTAGAAAGTGTTTATGGTAGGAACTGTATCTTTTGATCCGAATCGAGTGTATATGAAAACTTAGTCCACAGCCTGTGACATGTTTGGGAAGCTGCAGAACCTCAGGAGGCCAGGACTTGTGGAAGGAAATGAGATTGCGGTCTAGTAGGTGGACGCTAGGCACTAATAGAAGGAAGTGAGGTTTAGGGGGATATAGCACTTAGGTAGCTACTGAGATCCTTTGGAGACCTCGCTCCTTTTCTCTCCTACATCCATGAAGTAAGCTGCTTCATTCCACCACATGTTTCCTTCACAATATGCTGTGTTACTACAGCCTCAAAGAGACAAGATTAACCACCATGCATTACAACTCCACACCATTAGACACCATTTCCTCCTTTCCAAGTTCTTTTTCCAAGCCATTTTGTCTCTACAACAGCCAGGTGACTGGTAATGTATACCTTTACTCACCCTTCCTCTTTCAAATTTGAGGCTAAGTGGGATTTTTAGGGTCTCTTAAGATCCTACCCAACATGACAACATTTTGAGGAAGACTTATATTTCCTAAATTATAAACTTTAAAAAAAAATAAAATGAAACAGGCTTCCTGTAATCATTTTGTGCTGATAGTCACATCTGATGCTATCGTGTGGCTTTGCCATTTGCAGAGTGTCCTCGGGTATAGTTGTTGGCTTAGAGTTTTCAAAACCTACTCTAATAAGGTTCCATAAACACCTTAACCTCCCTGCTAGCCCACAGGTAGTGGGAAAGAAAAGTTACTAGGACATGGGGAAGTGGACCTGTTTAGAAGCAATTCTCTCTGGGGTGATTTCAGTCTTCCTTGTCAGTTCATCAGCAGTTTAGTCTACTAGCGAACAACATACATGAGTCAGCAGCTGCAGTCCAGTCCACTCGGCAGACTCTGCACACGAATCAGCAGCAGAATATTGAGAGAAGTTCTTTAGTAAGTGACTCTCTATGAAGTCATGACAAGCCCAGATCAGGAACCAGGGTGCCAGGCCAACCAGTGCCAGAGCATCAGCAGCAGAGAGTAACGAAGCAGTGCAAGGTGAGCCAAACCATGAGCCTTGTCATGTCACTGTCTGTGGTCATATTTCTATCCTTCTACACATCACGCATCCTTTCCCATGTCTGCTTCAGCAAGACATCTTCTCACCTGTGTCTTCTTCAGCAAAACATTCTTTCATGTGTCTGCTTTAGCTAAACATCCTCCTGCCTGTCTGCCCCAAGTGAAACATCATTTGACATAGCTGAATTTCCAAAGAAACCAGAAATTTTCACTTCGTACAGCCTTGTATGAGCCTCTCAAGTAACCTGTAAGACAAAGATAGGATCGTTATTTCCATCAAGCCTAAGGGATATTCAATGGTTTGACCAAGGTTAAACATCGGGGCTAGAAATAAAGGGAGGAATCCCAGCCTCCCAAATACCCTGTTCACAGGGCTCCCACATGACCTGTTTTTCATCTCAGCTTGGCTCTAAGCCTCTGGGCCTACCTAATTTACATATGAGATCATGCAAGTTCTTGGGAAGTGACCAATATATAATGTGTAGCTAATATGATAAAGAACAATTCCACTTTTGTTACAAAGGAAGGGAACTCTCTAGGGGACCATAACAGTCAGGCCCCTCTCTGTGGAACTCAGAGTTTTATGGGCATCGAGAAACAATTCATCCTCACAATGGACCATTGGGCCTGGCAACTCCTGTTGTTCTCACCATTTTGTGGAGTGGGAAAGGATATTAAGAGATTTGGCCCAGGGTCACAGCATCCAGGCTGTAAATCACACAGTCTTGGTGGCAGCATGAGGAATGGAAGCAGGACTTTGGAATAACCATCCTGAGAGTTGAGGGTGTGCTCTGGTTCTTATGTATGTAATGTGTTTTTAAGTACCCTCAAGAGCTCGTGTCTAGGAGAAGAAATTGATGTCACACACATCAGCCTTGACATTCATTATGGAATCCCTTGTTCAAAGTCAAAAGGAAATCAGATATGGATCATGAGAACTCTCAGTTTTCTTTCCCCATAGGGCTCAGCTCATCACTTGAGGGATGCTCATATTCTCATAGTTTCCTAGTCTGGTCAAGTCTGTTCCTCTCCCATGGTCAGGCCTCTGCTTGAGGATGCCGCATAGGGAAGAATATTAGCTTTGATATGGATTGCAGCCTGTCTTTAACTTTATGACCTTGGATGAATCACTTTCTACCTTTGAGTATTCGTTCCTACTCCAGGAATGACAGTCAGAACAGATGACATCCTAGAACAATGAAGAAAGGCAAATTCTCACACAGAGGCCTTGTGAGCATTTTTTCTAGTCTGTGATTGGGAACACAAGGACTATGCTGTGTGTGCAGTGTTCTGTATCTAGCCCAATCCTTGACAGGAGAAAGGCACTTGATGGATGTGGAATGAGTGAATAAAAATGGCGCAGCCCTGTGGCCTAGGATGAGCAATGTTGCCCTGAGTTCTTTCGGTGGCTTGCATGAATTTCAAACGTGACCCATTTCAGGCTGGAACCACTGGCTGTTAGTCATCCCCGAGACCTGTCAGCATATAATCACCCGCGTCAAAGGTTCCCATGACATAGAAGGCCAAGATTTTTTTTTCTGTATCCAGAGGTTGGAATGATTGATGTGCAAAGTTAGTGTAATAGCAGGGGTCCACTCTGCTCTTGCCTTCCTAATGGCACTTCAGAGGTTAAATTTTGAAGTGGAGAGTGGTAATCTTGATGGGAGTCAGGGTGACCATTAGCTGGGGAAGGGAAAGCTGGGGTTGACGTCTCTTTGTCTGCTTCCAAGACCAGGCGTGATTCTGTTTATCAACCTGCTATTTTTATAGCAAGTGCACAGATACTCAGAGTGTGGCTATGAATGGCTAAGGACTTCATTTAAATCCTATGTATCTCATGACTTTGAATAACTCTAATATGACTGCTATTTCAAAATGGCATTAATAAAATGTGTCAATCGTAACAACTGGCTTTGAAGGATTACAAATGTCAAATGCTTTGGGAAGCAATTATTACCACCCACCCCAAGGGGAAACTGAGACACAAAATGTTAGTAAATCACTCTAGGTTCTTGAGAGAGAAGAGAGCAGACCTGGACTCTGCCTCAGTGTCTATTTGGCTGCACAGTTGAGGTTCATGATCAGTAAAGTCTTGTTCAATTTTTCCATCTGCTCGAATGAAAGATAGTGGCATAGATCAATGGGGAAAGTTTCTAACCGTATCCTTCATCTAAGAATTGACTCCTCAAGGTGCGTAATTCAGGTGGGTATCCTCCCAAGAGTCTGATTAACAAAGAGTGCTCATTAACAGTTTCATGTGAATTGCTAGGGAGTGTAATAAGAACTCTTTAGAAAGAATCAGAGTGCTTTTGAAAGAGTATGTATTCATTTACTTATTTAATGTTTTCAACTTGTATTCAGCTGTGTGTAACAACTTTGTACTTGCAAGGTAGATATTGAAAGAAAGCTTCTTGTTAGCAGAGCTATTTTAGTTTCCAAATACTGGTTTGTTGTGGCTGTTTCTTTCTAATTCCTGTCACCGTTACTTACATTGTTTTACATCTCCATTGGCATAAAATCTGGGTGAAAATTATAGCCTGTGCTTCTATGTTCTTCATTTCTGATAAAATTGCATTCCATCAAGAGGCATTTTATTAGTAATCTTACTAGTGGTGGGAAGAGAAAGGATA
>JADRCD010212268.1:48741-59092 GCA_019843815.1 Montemys delectorum | reverse complement strand
AGTGGGGTATTCCTGTGACAACCTGACCATGTTTTGGGGAGGACTGTGAAAGGACTTTGGAACTTTGAGCTAGAAGAGGCACTGTTAAGAACTCTGTGGAATGTCTGTGGGAGCTTGGAAGATCGTGTTGAGAACAGTGCAGAGATGGAGGCCTGGCTTGTGAAATTTCAGAGGGAAGATTAAAGACTCTTATCAGGGCCATGTTGTTTTGACTGTGAAGATTCTGTGGTTCTGGTTAGCTGGGGCTGAAGTATCAGCTGTGATTAACAAGATACCAGAACTACTAAAGAGAACTTTGCATTACTGGGACTATTGATGCTGGTTAGCTGGAGCTAAGAAATTAGCGGTGATTAAGAAGAGACCAGCATCATAGAGGTGACATCTTCTGGGAAGTGTTTGCTGAGAGCACAAAGAGGTTGTGTTCCAGAAATAGCCAAGGTTGTACCTTGTGCTGCAGCAGGACTTGGTAATGTGTAAGAGTCACCCAGGTGGTACTGGTTTTGACAGCACGAAGGGGTCATGAAGAGCAGCTGAGGCTCGGCACAGTGAGAGGCCATGAAAGGCCATTGGTGAAGGTGTAGCCTCAGTTTGTAATTGATGGCCCAGGACTGAAGGTGTCATGCAAAGGAGTTGAGGCTTGGCACCGTAAAGACAGTCTATGAGAGGCTATTGGTAAAGCCTGGTTACAGCATTGTTTTGGGAATGCCAGTACCATGCAATGACCACCAAGGACAGCAACAGCAGTGGAGTATAGGCATCTGGAGCCCAGAAGACAAGATGTGTGTTACAAAGGGCAGAGTTGGAGAAGTGACCAAAGCCCTTAGAGGAGCCCAGGAGATCGTGAGTTGGATCCCAGACACTGGTTTTGCTTTTGATTGTGACTGTGCCCTGATATTTTTCCCTCTTGAAGGAAGAATGTATTTTAGTGGAGCCCACAGTTAAGAGACTTTAAATTTGAAAAGATATTGGACATTTTAAATTGATTGAACTTTTAATATGTAAAGACTGTGAGACTTTAGATCTTAGAAATGAATAAGAACATAACGGTTGAGGCTTAATAGTGATGTGTTTGTGTGTCAAGTTGAAAAGGAGTCAATTATACTGGCTAGTTTTGTGTGTCAACTTGACATAGGCTGGAGTTATCACAGAGAAGTGAACTTCAGTTGGGGAAGTGCCTCCATGAGATCCAGCTGTGGGGCATTTTCTCAATTAGTGATCAAAGGGCTGGAAGTCTTGAGTTCTATAAGAGAGTGGGCTGAGCAAGCCAGGAGAAGCAAGCCAATAAGGAACATCCCTCCATAGCCTCTGCATCAGCTTCTGCTTCCTGACCTGCTTGAGTTCCAGTCCTGACTTCCTCTGGTGATCAACAACCATGTGGAAGTGTAAGCCAAATAAACTCTTTCCTCCCCAACTTGCTTCATGGTCATGATGTTTGTGCAAAAATAAAAACCCTGACTAAGACAGCATTTAAAATTAGTTTCTAATGACCCATGTAGAAAATTATTGGTCATCATTCTGTCTCCACATGTATGAGGCTGCTTGTCTGTGTTCATTTCCTGACTTCTTATATCTGTATCTGTATTCAACTCTTGTCTCTATCAATGTTTAACATTTTCTTCCATAGGAAACAGTTCACTGGGAACATTTAAGTAATTATCAGAGCCTAGATTTTATAAAAGACAAATAACTATAGCAAACTTAGGGAAACTAAAGTCATTACTATGTTTTTTTGTACAAGATCTTTATTTCACGCAGGTCTGTCAGGGCATGAAGGAATGCGAGTTCTTGATAGCTCTAGGGGATTATAATGAACTACCTTTTTCAAACTGGGTCTTGTGGGTAAGTCTCTCTCTCTCTCTCTGCATCTCTCATGACACAAGTTACTTCCTTTTGGCTTTTATTCAAGTGGTAACTTTTCATTAGTTGGTGAGTGTTTATTAGCATTGCCTTTTATCTTGTTGTAAGAGTTAAGAAGAGAGCATCACATTTTCTTTTTCAAATCATTGCCATGTCAGTACCTAGCATAGTGTATATGTCTGGAACAGATCAGTACCATTTCTAACAAGTCACTGAACTTACCTTCTCTGCTGGACTTAAACTGCAGCCTAAATCCTGAGTCAGTGACAGAGCCATCTGTGACAAACCTGATTGAAGCAACATTGCTAGAAGTGTCAATACTGCTAGGAATGGAGTTTCCGCAATATCTCCCCAGAAAGCTACCTGTAAGAGTCAAATAATTAGTTATGCATATGCCTGGGTGATTGATTTTTGTTAATCTTTACTTAAGTCGTTTTGCATGGACAAAGTATATCAAATTTATGAGGCCATCTTTTATCCATAAAGAAATGGCAACCACTGCTAAGAAAATCATGAACAGCTGGGCAGTGGTGGCACACGCCTTTAATCTCAGCACTTGGGAGACAGAGACAGGTGGATTTTTGAGTTCAAGGCCAGCCTGGTCTACAGAGTGAGTTCCAGGACAGTCAGGGCTACACAGAGAAACCCTGTCTCAAAAAACTAAAAAAAAAAAAAAACAAAAAAAAAAAAAAAAAAAACCAACCAAACAAACAAAAAAACAAATCATGAACAAACATCAATATATTCAAATATATATAGATGTATAAGGAGGGGTACCCAATTAGGGTAAGTCTATCTCAGCCAGTTGAGGAAGGCTTGCTCACATGGTTAAAGAAATGATCGAAATGTCTCTTCTACTGTAACATGGGATCCACTGTCCTCCCCTCTCATGTTTCAGGAGGCTCCTCCGGTAGTCATGTGTGGCACTGAGAGGTCTCCATAGGAACAGGATGCCCTCTCAATGCAAGGCTCTTCCAGTGTGCTCTCCAAGATGGCCACAAAATGGCTACTGTGATATGGAGCATCCATTGTGATCTCTTAGACTCATGAAGAGAACTACTGATCTTGCCCAGAGCCCATGAATCTACATTTCAAAGACATCAGACAAACTTTTTGCTTTTATCAGAAGTAAAGATGGTTCTGAGGCTGAATAAATTAAGAAGTAAACACCCACAAAGAAAGCAGTATTTCACTGACCAGAGGTATGATTTTCCCAGATCTCCACAAAGTCTTTTGCACAACCAGGAGAGCTCTGAAGGTTAAAATCTTCAAAGCGGATAGTGAGATAGTGTCCCGGGAGGCCTCGGATATGCCACTGACAAAATTCGTTGTTTGCATATGGAAGGGTCGGGTAACCAATGCTCTCAATGACTCCACTGTCCCCTGAGACTGTTCCTCCGCACAAGGCTACAACACACACACACACACAAACAAATGAGATTCTCTTATGAGTTCTTTTTCTGATTAATCCAGGATAATTTAAAACTTTTAGGAGCCAAGTAAATATTGACAGTAGTTGAACAATCTGAAAATGTCGATTAAAGCTTTCCTAATTATTTAGAATCTATTATGAATGGAAAGAAAGATACCATAAGCCTACCTAGTAATGAGAAATGGAAAATGGCTGTATAATGTCATATTCTGTAATGTCACAATTATTCTCTTGGGTCAGAATGTAAGAGCTATTGCTTGTGTGTAAATTTCATCCAGGAAGCAACTGGTAGAATGGGAAGGCTTGTTACTCTCTGATGATGATCCCAAACACTGTCAACACCCCTCAGGAAGGGGCACAGTGGTTGGCTGGCAAGAGCAGATATCTACCCCTCTAGATTAACTATTAAGTACACACTGCATTTTAATAAATAGTCTATTAGGGCTTGAAAATACTATTCTATTATTGTTTATCATATAGATATGATAGCTAGATTAACTTACATACAATTTAACTTTGGCTAAAAGGTAAGTTGTATAGATTAAATACTGTTAAAATTAGACTTTCTGAATTTTTGCTGATTTGTATATTTGTTTTGAAAGTGTTAAGACCCACAGGACACTAAGTTATATGCAATATGTGGTATTATATACTTGGAGTGAATCTTCAATGTTATGTGTTTATGGCTCATTTTTTTTTAATAAAGGAATCACATTACAGGGGAACAATGTACTTTTCATTGAGTGACTGGCTTGGCATTGGAAATTCAGAAGGAAAAGGTCTGACTATTCTATGGATGCTTTACAGTGTTTCAAGTCAGTATCCAAGTGAATTGTTGGATCACTAAAGAATTTTACCATTTGTAAGTATAGTATACTTTTTCACGGTAAGAGAATGAAGCAGAAGTTTGACACAGCTGAAAATATTTTTGTACACAAATTAGGACAGTGTACAATACTAAAGTTTTAATAAAATTACACTTAGCATAATATCAAATAACTTAGAATTGGTAGTGACATTGTGCATTAATACATGGCATACTTCTTCCTAATCCTAAAAGTAGGCAGATGGAAGCTGTGGTGTAGCTAGACTTGTAGTGCTCCTGTGAACCACTTCTTTCCTGCTTAAAAATAAAATATTACCTATAGAATACTTTGCCTTGAATCCCATGTAGCTGGAACCACCATCGGTGTGAAATTTCAAGTACATTAGTTCTCTTGAGGATACCCAGTTATGAGGCAAAGTGTGCCCACACAATTTGGAAAACAACCGTGAGTATGAGTCGCCTCCATCACGCAATTCAAGATAGCTTGCAGAACAGCTAGCAGAAAGAAATGATCAAACTTTAAAAACTGGTCTATTTGACTTATTTTGTTAATGAAAGACTTCTTTCTTTAGTGATATTACTTAATTATTATTCTGAATGATAAGAGAACATGAGTGAGTCTCTTTCAGCTTCAGGGTGTTCTTAAATGTCATACATTTTTATAATGACAATACAACTTTCCATGAGTGACTGAAGCAGACAGCTTTTTTACCATGGCAGATAGTTCCTTCCTTGTTCTACATTTGTCTTAGAAATATAAAAGTCATTTCAGATAAACTATGGATTTAGCTTGAGTAGAATTTGTCAGACATGATAACTGAATATACTTCATAGGAGAAAGATCAACTTCTCTTAGAAGTTCTATGACTATGGTTATTTAGGGGCACAGCTGTACTTTCTATGCCCATAAAAGAAGACAGGCCTTTACTAATGTTCCCTAATAAAGTCAAACCAGGCTATCCATGCTTATTTGATACCCTATCATATCTGGTATTAAAAACTGCTGAACAGAAACTCTGCTGTGACATACATCTATTCATACAAATACAGGGATGTTTCAGACAAGTGAAAAAGAAACTCTAGATCTCTGCTTTGGCTTTAGTTTTGCTTTGGTTTCACAGGCTATGTAGTTTCCTTGGTTTTCAGCACAGTTACACGTGCTTGAGTCGTGATCCTTCAAGAATGCTGACGCAAGCAAGAGTGGGATATTGCAGAGTGATTGCTTCAGTCCTGTTTGGGGGCACTGGTGGCCTCTAGCGCCCCGCTATACAAATTCTTGATGGTTAAGCAGATATATTTATCATCTGTGACACTGAATATGCAGCTAGGCAGAAAACAGTCATCTAAGAGAGAGTGCAGTTTTCCTGTGAAAGAAAGAACAAATGACACAGATCTCAAGCCATCACCCCAGTGTCTCTTGGAGGATGCTGAGGGGGAAGACAGATGCCTGCACACATAATCTACTTAGCTGGCGGGAACAGCTGCCAGCAGGGCTTTGAGGCTTCAGGCATCAACTTATCTCTTTGTCCCTACATTTTTCTGGGCAGTAGGTACTCTGAGCAGAGATGAAACAAACTTTCTTGACATACGATAGCTAAAAACATGTTAACTTTGGGTTGGAGGATCATTAGAATGGAGGTGACCTACTTGGGTGTTTCTTCAATATTGAATTGATCTTCAAATTGGAGCTGTATGCTTCTCCCTGAAGGTGCCTCTAAGATCCAAATGCATTCGGCATGCTGGGGATAATTAGCAGGGTAGTTGGGGGAGGTCAGGTATCCATCAGAGTTAGCATCGTGGATGTAGATAGTACCCCCACAGGCTGTCAAGAAACAGATAAATCAATCTGCAGTCTGGTAAATGAGAACACAGCTACCACAATCTGTCTACTGCCAGTTTGTCTGTATTTTCCCTCCCAAATTCCTTTCATCAGGATTATCCTCATGTTCTTTTTAAGGAAATAAATCCTCAATTTCCTATAGAATGAGCTACCTTAAATGTCCCTTTTTATTCTGTCAAGCCCTTTGTTCTGCTCTTTTATCAAGGCAGGTGTTTCACTTTAAAATGTGTGTATGCATGTGTGCGCATGTGTGTGGGGGTGTTGTTTAACTTAATTTCACTTTTACCCTATTTGTATGGGTGTTTTGCCTGCATGCATGTCTGTGCACCACATGCATGGAGGGTGCCATTTGGGACCAGAAGAAAGCGTGCTACCCCTTGGAAATGGAGTTATAGACAGATATGAGCTGCCAAGTGAGTGCTGGGAATTAAATCTGGGTCTTGAGAAGCAGCCAGTACAGCTAATTTTCTTAACCATTACCCATCTCTCTAGCCTGTTTGTTTTTGAGACAGTCTTGGATGAGCCTCACCTGTCTATGTTATTGAGGCTACCTTGAATTGTTGACCCTCTTACAGCTACCTCCAATGAGCCAGGATTATAAACACTTCCATCATGCCGATATCCAAATTATTTATTCTGATGGAATTTTTTTCATTAAAGCTAACAAAATGATTGTACAAAGCATTTTACAGCACCACATGAACATGTGAACTGACGTTCCTCAAGGTGGATTAACTGATTAGAACTTTCAGGATTATAGAGATGATGGTCGCAGTCTGGAACTGAATCATCTTGAGCTATATTTAGCTTTCCTTAATAGTCATTTATTGTCCTATAGGTAAATCCTTTTTAAATATACTAATAGATCCCTAGCTTTAAACCCAATGCATAAGAATGTCATTTTAGCATCTAAAGCCAGTAGAGATTTCCTTGCTTTATTATAAACTACTTGTCTGTTGTGTCCAGCAATGCATTTGAAAAGTGCCTTGATCTACAACTTTCTTTTGTTCTGTTACTAGAAAAGCTTCATGATAGTGTTACTGTGTATCTGGGGCCAAGATGTGCAGCTAAGATATCAGGCAACAAGACAGATCTAAGGCAAGAGGTTTATTGGGGAAGGGAGTAGAGCAAAAGGCAGTCTTGAAGTAGGGACATGAGAGAGAGATAGAGACAGATAGACAGACAGACAGACAGACAGACAGACAGACAGACAGACCAGGAGACAGAGAGAATGAACAAGACAGAATGAACAAGAGATAGGTAAGAGAGATAGAGATAGATAGACAGACAAATATAAGATAGATAGATGATAGATAGAGGTAGATAAATGATAGATATGATAGATAAGAGAGAGAGAGAGAGAGAGAGAGAGAGAGAGAGAGAGAGAGAGAGAGAGAGAGGAGAAAGATAGATGATGTCCAGAGTCATGTTTTAAAGAAGGTAGTATAAAGCTCTTTATAACTGTTTACGTTACAAATTAACAAGCCAATAGAATAGAAGACATCTAGCAGAGGACCACAGAACTCTCAATCAGCTATAGCCAGAGAGAAAGATGTTGTAAACTCAGCAAGTGATGCCAAGAACTATTCAACCAGAACATAATTGAAGACATGGAATGTGGTATGAGGTAGAGAGCCAGGGAAAAGTCTGGCTTAGTAAGAAAGAAGAGATAAGCACAATCATATTGCTTACAGCTGCCCTAAGATAGTTTTTAAAATCAAAAGACATTTGTTTGATCTTAATATTAAGGGTAGTCATGTGTGAGGAAAGATAAATGATAATGGCTGGTAGCTTAAATGCATGACTGGTGGACCTAGAAAGGAACTAAAAAGAAAATATACGATGGTACATCTGAACTGTCACTGAGTTAAGGTTGATCCTGGCATTAACAAAGTAGGAAAGTGGGTCCTGAACGAGGTCAAACCAGCCTGTTCAAAGTCACTGTGAATGCCAGCATGAGGACAGGCATGCCAGAGAAGATGCCAGTCTCCAGCAGTGACACAGACAGCTGCCCCCAGAGCTGCTAACTGTGCCTGAGCTCAATGCACTAGAAGGTGGCTGAGCTCAATGCACTAGAAGGTGGCTGAACACACTGCTTGCCTTGGGCCTTGCTCAAGCCAGTAAGTGGTTTGGGGAATGATTGATTAATAAAGATGTTTGTTTCCTTTCCCAGGTGAAGAAATGATGCCAACATTCTGATTTCTCTCACATTTGAGATCATGTATATTAAAACAGTTTCAGTTTTGCATGGCGGCACATGCTTATAATTTCAGCATTTGGGGTGCCAAAGCAGAAGGATGAGGGACTCAAGGTCACTTTCAGCTACACAGTGCATTCCAGGCTACCCTGGGCTACAGCAGATGTGATTTCAAACAACAGCAGCAAGAGCAATGGCAACCCCCACAGCTTTGCTAAGATCAATAGACCTCTTGATGCATATTCAAGAATCTGAGATTAAAGTCACATGACCATTCATGGTATTGAATTTGGGGGTACAAGTAGAGATTTAGCTCTGCTGCTTACTCTCCACGGACTTTGAGTTAAATAATGTTAAAAAGTAAATGCCACAAAAATCAAGTCATTGCAATAGAATTGAATACAATCATAATTAAACATAAGTAAGGCTCTTTGCATAAAGATTGCCACTGAAATATAACAAGAGATGAGTAATAATTAAGTAGGTAATAATAGAATCATAGGTCAGTGTTCCTTATAAAGCAAGAATGCAGCAGTGGTGAATAGAGGAGCCCCAGCGCTTACCATGATACTGTCACCAGGTTTAACTTAGACATTTCCTCCTGGAAAAAGCTAAAGGACTTCGGGGGCCTTTAAAAACAGTTCATTTGCTACAGATGGAAAATTCACTTTTACCATTAACTAGAAAACAAAACAAAACAGTACCTTGGAAAACTCAAAGCCTCATTTTGCTTACCTGTAAAGTAGAAAGAATAATACATTCTTTAAGAAGCACCATAATGGACAGCTACTGTACAAAGTGTGCTCTAAGTCCTAGATCACAGGCAGCTGTTCTTAATACTATGAATTTTACCTCAGAAAACTTTGTATTTTTTTTCTAAAATCCCCAAACCAAACAATCTCAGGAAAAATACAGATATATTTCTCAGGGTAAATGCTTACCTAAACTCTTTGCTTCATATCGGATCTTAAATCCTTGTCCACCATTACTATTATCTGAGATGAACTGAATAAACATTTCATTGTCTGAGGTGAACAGAGTTGATGGAGTATAAATTCCACAGAAACGACCATTTCCTCCAGAGGGTCCCAACGGTGGAGAATGGTTATCTGGTCCGTTTCTTAGCTAGAAAGACATTAAAATTGTACAACATCCTTTATACTTCAAAATAATATTAAAATTCCTATCAATTTTCATACTAAAAATTTTAGAGTAAGTCTGTAGAGATATTAACTACAAAGAGTAACATGTAGGACCTACCACTAAGTAATCCCCCTGGCTGCAAGAAGAGTCTCTGTTTTGAATCTGGAAAGGCTGCTCAAAATGGACGGCGATGGTCAGACCACTCTGGACCAGAACGTGCCAGGAGCAGTTGAGATTGGGAAGGTAGTTCTCTGGGTACTTGGGGGATGTGATAACCCCTCGGTCTGAGTGCAAATATCCACCACAGCCTTACCAGGAAGGAAGAAAGATAGGTTATTTAAATAATATTGGCAATGAGGTTTTCATAATTTTCTTCTCCCCACTCCCCAAACTGGGAACTTTCAAAATATAAGCAGCAGATGAAAAATGTGAAAGTAATTGGGATCAAGAAATGATTAGAGGCACAATCACTGAAGGAGTACACTCTGTTGGCTGCTCACGGTGTGGTGGTAAAATCTGAGCCACAAAGGAAAGAACACTTTCTTTCTCAAATGACTTTACAGAGGCATGAGACATGTTAAAAACAAATGTGTACTATGTGAAAAAGCTGGGAATCCAATAAACAAAAATGGAGGAGTAAGGGAAAGGCATATTCTGCTGCTTGGGCAGTTAGGGGGTAAGACCTGGGTAGAGACCTGGATGGGAGGAGGACTCAGATTGGGTGAGCGTGGGGAAGAAAACCACTGCAGTCCAGAAAAGAGTATGAAGACTTGATATGATGAGAGGAGCAGTGCTGGGACTCAGAATGGATGAAGTAGCATGAGGGACTCAGAAAGTAGCTTGGTGAGGTGATGTAGGAAGCAGAGAGGACCTATTCTGTGTAAGAATGGAAAGACATTGGAGATCATCTGTGTGCCCGTTTGTCTGTCTGTCTGTCTGTCTGCCTGCCTGTCTGTCTGTCTGTCTATCAATGTATCATCTATCATTCTATCCATTTACCTCTCATCTATATCTATCTATCTATCTATCTATCTATCTATCTATCTATCTATCTAT
>JADRCD010212268.1:32093-45731 GCA_019843815.1 Montemys delectorum | reverse complement strand
TACCACTGCACCTCCAGTATACAGTGTGTACCACTGCACCTCCAGTATACAGTGTATACCACTGCACCTCCAGTATACAGTGTATACCACTGCACCTCCAGCATACACTGTGTACCACTGCACCTCCAGTATACAGTGTGTACCACTGCACCTCCAGTATACACTGTGTACCACTGGACCTCCAGTATACAGTGTATACCACTGCACCTCCAGTATACAGTGTATACCACTGCACCTTTAGTATACACTGTATACCACTGCACCCAGCTTCTTCACAGGGCTGCTGAGATCTTAGATGCTTATATTTGCAAGCACTTTATTAATTTAGGTATCTTCCATCCCTGTAAACTCATGCTTTTTTATAAATGAAATATATTTCTTAAATTATTTTCTCACTTGTTGACTTTATTATGCTTTTTAATGTACATTTCATCTAGTATTTTTCTGTTAATTATCAAAGCTACAAAATTTTGGTTCATTCATATCAATGCATGTTCTACTTCTCAGCAAGCCTGGGCTTCACCTATTAATTTTATTTATATTCTAAGTACTACCCCAGCCTGTAGGGTGAAGCAATGCTTAGCCCTATATGATTGCTTGTTTAGTTCATTCCTTAGTTGTTATATAACTCAATCCTTATAAAATAGTTCATTCTTTGCTCATCTTTCTAGTTTCCAAACTTAATTCTTATAAATGTCCAAGTATTGAACATGGCAATTTTAGACCTGAAAGGCATATCTAAAGGAACCATAAATAAGTCTAGGAACCATAAATATCAGGTCTAGAAGACAGGGTGATGATTCCTTAGGCTAGCCCTACTGTCTTAGAGATGTGAAAACAGGTACTAAGATTATAAAAATCTGACATTCATTTAAGCAGTTACTGTTAACCCTCATAAGAGCCTTACACATGTTTTCTAAATGTTTTCTTCACAAAACATTGTAAGGTATGTATTATTATTGTACTTAGAAAAAAGAGTCTTGAAAGGGACACATGTTTGGTTACCATATTTAAGGTCACTGAAGTCAGCAATGACTGTCACCCCGGCAGATTAACTCTAGATGTCCCAAACTTCTTCTACATGATGATATATCTGACAGGATTACAAAAAGAACTTAATGATTGATTTATTTTTGCTTTTGAAATAAGGTCTTGAGTATTCCAGGCTCACTGTGAACACACAAAATAGAGGAGGGTGACCTGGAACTTTTGAGCCACCCATCTCCACTTCCTGAGTACTGGGATTGCAAGTAACCTATGAAGTGAGCTACATCCCAGTCCAGAATTACTGACTTCAGATATTATTCCCCCTGCCTTTCTGTTCTCCTTCCCTTTCTCCCTCTATTTATTATTTTCTTCTTTTCTTTTCTTTCAAAAATACCTCTATGCTTAGGATAGCTCTATGAGATCTGTTTGGCAAAATGTTTATGTGCCATCTGAAAATAATAGTTTGGCTTTAAATAATAAAAAAAAGGAATCCTAGATAGGAGACTAGCTCTGACTTATTTCCCAAGATTGCTGCTCCCTGGGCTGCTCAAGAATGCTCACAGCTACACTATGGCCAAGTGCCAAGGATCTATAAGGACTGACCAATTGCACATGACATCTGTATCACTGTTTTCTGGTCAATGAACTTTAGATATTTGCTTCAGAATGTCATGCATGCCTACTAATCAGAGGCAAAATAACTAGTAGACAAAAAATCTAAATAACTAAAATAATGAGTAAGTAAAAATTTAATTCCAAAGAATTTTAACACAATGTGAGTGGATAAAATAGCCAAAATACCTAGCAACTGACAAAGACATTCAACCCAGGCTTTTTTGAACAATCAAAGAGATGGAGAAGGAAGGAAGTTATAAGCCATCTATTCATGGCTGCAAATAAAAAGGACCTGTACCTGCTTGCTACCCTAGAGATATAAAATGCTTTTGTTGTTTTGGCACAAAGCACAATTTCTGAGCTCTTTCAACTTGCCCTATGAGAAAGAGAACGGATAAAATGTGTCAGCTGTGTATACTTAAATAAAGTAAAGCTGAAAGGATTCTGAATTCTCTATCTTCAAAAGTCTCAGACTTTTGTTAGAATTTTACATTTACTGCTTTTTCAGATACTCATAAAAAGATACTGGGGGAGGAACGGCCCCGGGAGCAGCATTTATCTCTTTCTCAGATGACAATACAGGCTGTACAAGTCATTCAGAAGAAAGGGAGTACACCATAGAGTCTGGGTTTCCAAGTCAGTTTACTAAAGGGACAAAAAGCAACTCAGTAGATGGTGAATTTTAGAGAACAAGCAACCTACTCCATTGATTTCATTCCTTCCTGAAGATTTCTAAATGATTTCAACTGTATTGTGGATACTCAGAATTGTGTGTAAAAGGATGTATCCATTGAATTACACTATAGAAATAAAATTTAGTGTCTCCGAGGATGTCTTGAAAAGGGGAGGTGTTCCGGACATGAGCTGAAAGCTAGTTGTTCACAGGACAAAAGGCCTACAATCGCATCATGTGGGCATGATTGATTTAGGGCTTCCTAGTGCATTCTACAGATGGGGAGATGTGTCTCTACAAAGTGATGCTGCACACTGGGATGTTCAATAGATATGGGATTCTAAGAAAGCAATTTCTTGAAATTACAGTCAAACATCTTTGCTTTTTTTTTTTTTTTTTTTTTTAAACAATCTCCATTTATAGCAAACATTCAGGTGATGTTGACATTGCTGTTCTGGGATCCACTGAGAAACACTGATATGGAGGATGTGGCCTTCCTAGTGCCCTTTTGTACATAGCCCATGCGAAATGTGAAGGGCAATTGCACATATATTGTATAGTCTCATTATTTATGCTCCTTGGTTATTGTATAGAAACAGTACAACATTCTCAGTTCTATCTATTCTACCCACAGATTCTCCAGATGATGAGAAATGGATACATTACCTGCCTTGGATACTTTTTGGTCTTTCACTTGTATCTTAAATCTATAGGTACAAATGTCAATGACTATTTTCATTGTATTAATAAAACTTTAGCACAGTCTGGAATTCCAAAGAACCTTCTTTTTTCTCTGCAGAATGTGCTCTCCCTGACATTTTGTGATAGGTAATATAATATTCCCTCCACATTCTCTAAACATTGAAGCTATTTCTTCTATTTGATGGCTTTATTGGTTACAGTATCTATTAAATTCTATACAAAATTTATGGAGCTAGTATAAAAACCTAACAGTAATTTCAGAGCTTAACGAGTGATTTCTACAGTGTTGCTTACCATCTTTTATGATCAGCTTGTCATAGGTACACGACACATGAGGTTCCATGTCCATGGAGAGAATATTGAGTTCCACAGTAGAATCAGGAGCATAAATGATCCATGTACAGTCAGCACCATTATCATAGTATCCAGGCCAACCCGGGGAGAAAAAAAAGACAGGAGTGTCTCCCATCACCATGTACCCTCCACAAGCTCCTGTGGAATGAAAAACAACATCTTTAAGTACTTGTCCTGGTAGTGCTTCAGAGGGGCTGCACTCTGGGATTGAGAATAATACACAGTTAAAAGCATTTCCTGCTCTTCCAAGAGACCCAAGTTGTATTCCCAGTACCCAGGTCATGCAGCTCACAACCACCTCAGTCTCCAGGAAACTCAATCTCTCCATTGGCCTGTAAATGCACAAGCACACACAGCACAACACAACATACACTAATCCTAGGAAGATCCCAAAACATTGCCAAACACACCTGGAGCAATGGTGGGAAGGGTTTCATTAGAAACATCTACTGCAAACCACTCCAGAAGGAATCCCCTTCCTGACTTGGAAGAGTCAGAAGAAAACTGGAATGTCAGAGAGTTTCTACTGGAGCTAAAGGATTCTCTCTGGGTACCGCAGTAAGTGCCAATCACACGGGAGTGAGTGTCAAACCCATCATAAATCTGCATGTAAAAAGAAAAGCACCATCATTAGGCAACTACACATTCTTCATGACAAGAATGGCTTGTGTTTTACGATTTTACCAACGCGAGATCTAAAGAATGGCTTGTGTTTTATGATTTTACCAATGAGAGATCTAAAGAATGGCTTGTGTTTTATGATTTTACCAAGGTAGAAAGAATATCAGGAAAATTCTTTTTGTTTAAAACAAAAATTCACGTTTAAACATAGTATTATAACTACTGTAAAGTGTTTCATATAGCTTTGTTGCGGAATTATCCTAATAAACATGAGTGTAGGCTACAGCTTACTTGATGATTTATAATCAGATCTGTGGGTGGGGAAGTACAAACGATTGTAAAGAATTTTGTGCTCTAAGAGAGGAAAACAGCAAGTAACAGGGAATGGACCACAATTGGCAGGGCTCTGTACACTCAAAATACTTAGTAAATCTCTTCCATCTGCCTTAAAATACTATCATACCTATGTAGAGATAGATTTTATGATCATTTTCAAATAACTGTAAGCAATTTCATTATCACAACCATAAAATCCTTTTTTTTAAGGATTTCTTTTTAAGCTTATTTCTTTCAAATTATGCTACAAGTATTTCCACACCTATTGGGCATCATGCCATCAGTCTCTGGGTTCTGCTTTGAGCAGTGAGCTGCCAAGAAGAGTGATTGGATTATGGCTTTACGGGATATGATAGTGTTTTCTGAAATTCACAGAGTAGCCAATGTATGGAGGCAAAGGCCATCATAGTTTCTTCTATTCACATTTTCTTATTTTTAGATCACTCAGGTTTTAAGGCTGAAACATTAGAACAAACAGATGACTTTCTCTCTTGTTAAGTCTGTGGACTCTGAATAAGCACTTTGCTTCCTTCCTCTCTCTTCACCCTAACACTGGGGCTTCTATCTATAGTAAAGACTTCTTCTCTTAATAAAATGCCCAGGTTTCTGTTGAGGTTTGGTCTCTTACTATATATTGTAATGCTAAATTTTGTACCCCAAAGTCTAGGCCTATGAATGAGTTCTCACACTTACAAGCTCTAATTGTGTGAACCTTGTTCCTTAATTTAATACTATTGGTTACATAAAATTGGCTATAGCCAATTACTAGAGGGATTAGAGGGAGGTGGGGTTTGAGTTACTTGATGGAATGAGGAGAGATCAGAGAGGAAGGAGAAAGAATGAAAGAAGATGAGGAAGCCGCCATGAGGGGAGATGGACCATGAGCACATGGCCAGGAGAAACAACAAACAAGTATTTGGGGTTTACTGCTGGGAGAGTACCCAGGCTAGATGCTAAGAATAATAGATTAGGGGTTAGCCCCCAATAATTGTCAAAGCCAAATAAAATAACCATAGTCTGAGTCTCACCTATTTGAAAGTTAGATGGGGATAAGCTTAACTTGGTCCTACTAGATGTTGCTTCAACAAAAGTAGCAAAGCAAGACAAGCAAATAAAAGAAGAAACAGGAAAACAGAATAGAAGACACAATAGACACATAACTAGGGTGAGTAGGCATGCTCAGAAAGGGTCAAGAGCACAGTTATTATAATGCTTAAAACTAATTTGATATAAAATAGAAAAGAACAAATCCAATACAAGGATTACTTCTGTACCGATGACGGTGAGACAACAGTAATGAGGTGGTAGGACCCTCACCTATGTCTGTTGTTTACTTGAATAGGTATGAATTTCAACTTATTTTTGCCAATAGTATCCATCAAAGTATATAAATATTGCCCTCACAAAAGAAAGTTACCTTTAAATTGTCATAATAGCAGTTCGTTGTCAATTCTATGTCCATCTCTAAGATTCTACCGTGGATAATATGAGATGCATCCACATTTACTATCCACCTGTAGTTGGAGTTATGGGGGTAATTTTCAGGCCAGAGTGGAGATGCGATTTTCCCATGAGTTCCCACAATATTATCATTGCCAAATACTAGGAAAACAAAACAAAACAAAACTAAACTGAGAACAAAGACAAAGGGCAAGACTGTTGGAAAGGATGAGCTTTTAATTGGCTGCCATTTCTTTTCTGATCACTGAAAGAAATACTGCTTTGCCTTTGGTTTCCTGGATGATTAACTCAAGGATGACTCTTGAATGGAATTCCATCTCTTTAGAAGACTGCACGGTCTGAAAAGATGGGGCAACTTCCCATGTGAAAGGGATTTCCCAGACACCAGGGTACTTCGGGAGTAGGGTGGCATCTCACATCTTAATTATGATTATTACATTTTCTTTGTTTATGAAAGAAAAATTTTTAATTCTATATGAGAATCAACAGTGAGTATTGCCAATCATGGAAAAACTTGTTAAAGAATAAAAATAATTAATATCTTATCTGCATTTGGGAGAATAGCCCAGGTTTTATCTGAATGATTAAGCCAATCCTAAAATAATTCTAAAGGTCTAAGTTCGAAGATTGTATTTAAAAGACCAAATAAACATGTTTGATAGAACTTCCTGAAGTATATTAAAAGGCCAGTATGTACAATACCATCAACATTAATAGCAAATGGAAACTGGAGCCTAAAAAGAACACTCAAAGCACCGAACACACTTTTCTTTTCCATCAGGGAGCTATTCATAAATAATTAATTTTTTCAGGTATATTATTTTACAATCTTGGAAGTGTAGGATTCTTCTTAGTTAATACATTACTAAAACTTTTATCATTATTGCTAGTTTGTAGGATACATTTTGGAAGACATTATGGAAATAAACCATCTTACTATTTTTGAATCTGGCCTGGAAGCCCATGCCAGTGCCTGAGCCATCAGAGACAAATCTGACCCACAGATTATATCCCTCAATTGATGAATAATTGCCAGGAAGGGAGTTTCCACAGTATCGTCCCACCAAGTGGCCCGTGGCATTTCCTTCTCGGACTTCCACAAAATCCTTGTTACAGTTTAGAGAGTTCTCCAACTGGAAAGATCTAATTTGGAAACAAACAAATAGTTACAAAGCAAATATGGAACAAATATAAGATTATCCTGATCCTGCTACAATAACTGGATATCCTTCTGGAGTAAGGAGAATAAACTCAATCTCTTTATGTGCTGAAATTAATTTACATTTTTCATATATGTGCTCAAATATAAGAAATATAAACTCTTAGTACAAAAGATACTATCTTGGAACTTTGAAATAAGCAAGTGCAAAATAGTACTACCTCTAAGATAAACAGTATAATTCAGGATGAATTTTTATTACATTTAGTGAAATAAACCCCCAATGGGAAACATATCGAAGTTATTTTATTCTGCTTTTGAGAAAAGAGAGAGGTGAATCTTCTCTCATCTCCGAAGGTGAATCCAGAGATTCACTCTGAAAGCATTCTACTGAAGCATGCAGTATGACCCAGAAACCCAGCTCCACATGGGAGCTCATTTGAAAGAAAGAATGTGGACCCCACATGCTTTCCTGGGCGTTTTTGCCTTTTCCCTTCCAGATTTTTCCCTTGTATATTATAGTCTTTACTTTTGTGTTTATGGGTTTTCTCGGCGTGTGACTTTGTCTCAGACTTTTTCTCGAGCTTCTTCTTTCTTTCATTTTCTGTTTGGTTTTGTGCTATAATTTTCTTTTCTAATAATTATTATTTTAGATTATTATATTCTAATGAAAGGACAAAGTATAGATTTGGTTGGGTAAGGAAGTGGGGATGACTTGGGAGGAACTGGAGGCAGGGAAACCACAATCAGGATATATTATATGAAAATACATTTTCCATAAAAATAATAGGTAATTGTGTATTCAAAGGAGTGGAGGGAGAATTTAGCCCTAAATGGCAACTAAATCAGGGTATGAAATTTAACAAAACTCAGGTGACCTGAGTGTTCCTTAAAATTCTGACCAATGATCTGAGAGATTACACAGGGAAGGTCTCTCCTATCGGACTGTCTTCCAGGAGTATACAGCCAGAACGGCTTCCCACCAAGAATTACAGTGGTGAAACTTATAAAAGCCAAAGAAAAGTTCTTATGAAAGCTTTATTCTTAGAAGTCTTTGTTTTATAAGCAAATCTACCCTTTGGCAAAGACCTGTCAGTAAAAATATAATGTGCAACAAAAATAACACCCTTTCTGTTTCTCATTATCTCATTTCTGTCCTGCTACCAGAACCAGTCATTTTCTCAAAGCCCCCGGATGGCATGAAGCACAGTTTCTCTTCATCCTTTTGAATATCTGTTTTATATAAGTTTTATTTCTCCTCTCTCCTTTTCATTGCAAATTCAACTATAATTTATCCATTTTTTCTCCCTGCTCAGTTTCACCACAGCATCCATAATCTAAACCCTGTGTTTGAGAACTTGATGTGGTTCATGTGCCTCTCACACACCCGCAGGGAAGAGTTCTAGTACACATCTGGTTGTAGTTTAAATCAGGGCAGAAATAACTCATGGGACTTGCCAGGAAGCCTTTCTTATTAAGCATTAACACACACAGCAAAAGCAACTTGCATTCTCCAAAAGCCACTTTAACAAAAAAGACTCAAGCAAGGAACACAAAGGCCAAAGAAACAGCATACAGGTGAGCAAGGGAACAACTGAGTCACCAAGAGTTTTTCCCTTAGTAATTAGGACTTAATGTCTGTCAGCTGGTGACATGGATGCCCCTTTCTGTCCTTGTTTGCTTTCTGTTGCTGTGATAGACACCATTATCAAGACCAATTTGACAAGGAAAGAGTTTATTTGGTTTATAGGTTACAGTCCCTCATATGAACAGATCTGGTAGGGGCTCTAGGCAGGAATCTGGAGGAAGGAATGAAAGCAGAGACCAAGAAGGAACACTGCTTACAGCCTTATGCCCAGGCTGACATTCATTCACCTGCCTTTCTTCCATAGTTCAGAATCACCCTGGGCTGGGCCTGCCCACAGCAGTTAGTAATCAAGACAATACCCTATAGACAAGCCCACAGGCTAACTTTCTGTTGTTTGTTCTGGTGTGTCAAGTTGAAAACCAAGATAAGCCCCTATGGTCTAGCCTGGTGTAGGCCACGAAATGTGGTTTCTGAAACACCACAAAGGATTCTTCAGTCATAACAAAGAATGAAACAGCCTTCACTAAACACTGCTTTATCATGGCCTTGGGCTATGTATTTTAAAGTTTAGTATGTTTAATCCTAACAGGGGCCCTTCAAATTTATTGTTGTCCCTCTAAGGATGAAATGAGTCTTCTGAGGTTTCAATTCAATGGTTTCTTAAAGTTGATTTATCAATAAATTTGTCAAGAACTGTAGGAGATTGGTTTGAAGGCTTTGATTTAGTCAGGAATCTGCACCTCCAAACACCAAAGGTCCTTGTCCCCAATTGGTTTTTTAATCTATCAATAAAGATGCCAGCGGCCAATGGCTGGGCCAAGGAAGATGGGGGCGGGACCTTTAGAGTTGCTTGGGCTAGGATGTAGGGGGGTAAGGGGGAGAGAAAAGGGAGAGTTCCATAAGTGCCATGATTTGGGAAAGAAGAATGGGACTCAGGAGCTGCAGGAGAGAAAGACAACCAGTCTTGTGAGAATTAGGGTGAGTGCCACTGGAGTAGCAGGAGTACCCAGTCTTTGAAGTAGCAAGGCATTTTAAAATTAACTGGTGTGTGTGTGTGTGTGTGTGTGTGTGTGTGTGTGTGTGTTTGTCTTCTATTAGAGAATCCAAAGTGTTCCTGGGTGGGTGTGCTCAGCCTGCCAGGAGCACAAAGTGGTATAAGTCCAAACTCACTGCTACAAAGAACAGACAGCAAAAGTGTACTAAATATTCCCAGGACTTACCCTAGTTCCTGGAACCACTGAACATCAGAGAGGTGTACAACATAAATGTGGTAGAGGTAGGAAGAAAAAGACCAAGAGAAGAGGTTGAAGTACTTGGCAAGTTACATGGGGGACCTTGAACTTCACCACTAAAAGAGGAGAGCACCTTTCTCATCACTATCTGCAAGGCACCCCCAGGGAAGTTGCATGCATCCTCTATGTTCTCAGGGTGCTGCTAAATATATGTTCAATAGAAACACACAACATGGAGAGATTGTTAGATGCACAGTTGTACTATTTCTTATTACAGAAGAAACGTCATGATTTCAGTGAAAACAAATCCCAAGCATTCCCACATGGCAGTTTAAACTGGCATTGTCTTTCAGGTGCAGGAAGGCTGTCTTTACTTATGTCACTTGCACCCCAGGGAGGTGTGGGCTGACTCATGGATTCAAGAAAGCAACTCGAAATGTTTGAGTTTGTCTCATTTTTAATCAGTTCTTATTGTACAAATGGGCATGTCTCCAAGGAAGAGCCAGCAAAGAATGTTTTCTCAACATGGAGGCACTTAATAGTCAGGCATTGCCATGCATGCCTGTTGTCCCTGTATGGTTAGGAAAGGCAGGAGGATCATTGCTGTGCATGCCTTCTATCTCTGCATGGCTAGGTAAAGATCACAAGTTTTAGGTCATTGTGGGCTAGACACTGAGGGCATGTGAAAAACAATAGCAACAAAGAATTAATGATTTCAATCTGACCCTAATAAAGTAATATAGTATGGCATGTGATTTTGAACTCAAAATGGTAACTTAAATGCTAACATGTTGTCAGTAAATATTTCTTTGCTCGCTATCTATCCATCTATCTGTCTGTCTCTTTTTATTTATTTATTCATTTTGAGACAGGGTCTCTCTATGTAATCCTGGCTGTCCTGGAGCATATTCAATAGACCAGGTCAGCCTCGGATTCAGAGAGATCTGCCTGCCTCTGCGTCTGAGTACTGAGATTAAAGGAATGGTTGCTCCCTGGAACCTCTCTACTGAGGAATGAGACAATCCCATATCACATAACATCTCCTCTTAACATCTACTTCTGGGAAATACTATTATGGCTGTTGAGTTTGCCTAGGTCTTCTTGGAACATACAAGATCTCCCATTCCACTTCCAATCCATAGTCCATGTTCCAAAAGTGTCAAGATTCAATGAGAAAATTGAAATTGGTTTTCAATCAAGGGCTAATTTAAAAAAAAAAAAAAAACTAAATAAAAAAAAAAAAACACATCCAAGATCACTTCTATGATAGGAGAGGAAGGGTGAGTTAGAGTAGAAATATAGTGTGCGGGTAAAGAAGGTCATATGGAGTCAGATGCTCTGTCTGTTTGTGTGTTTGTCTGTCTGTCTCCTCTCTCAGTTGAAAGAAAGAATACTGTTGAGAGATTCTTAATGCTTTATACAACTGAAGCTAGCTGCAAATGGAACAGAAGAAACTAAGCAAAGCCTTCCTAAGGCTCCCATGTGTTCTCTCTGCTGATAGCTTGGACACAGGCTGCTGGCCAACCATTCTGTCAGTAACAGTGCTTCCGCCTTGCAGATGTACCCACACCAAGACAGCACCCCCCTGACAAGGACTTACAGAAAGGATAGCTGCAGGTGGTTGCCAGGGGAACTGGCAATGTTCCAGACACATTCTGCGTTAGGATGGTAGTCTGCTGGGTAGCCAGGGCTATTGAAGATGCCATTGGCCATGTAGAAGGTTCCACCACAAGCTAAAAGGCAAAAGGAACAAAGGGGGTTTCAGAGCAAAGACCAAATGAAAGATGCCACAAGACACAAGTGGAAGGACATTAAAGCCAGTGTCTACAAAGAAGGACAAAGCACTTCCATTCCACATTAAGAAGCCACTGTGTTGCATACACTAACAAGGGAAGATTCTGAAGATAGAAACCCAAGAACTCCACAGCATGATGGGCCAGAGGGGACTCCTTTCTAAAAGCCTTTCTCCATGTGAACTAGAACTTTAAGTGATAAAAGACTTGTTTTTAATCTTGGCCAGGATCATCTTCAACCCTGGCCTGGAAGAGAAATTACTTTTGCCTGGCTGCCATGAAAAAAAGAAACTTTTCAGCTTTCCCCTCAGGGGTTGGGGGAGGGCAGTGAAACACACCATTTTTCACCTTTCTATACTTTTGGCTGTAATTGCCCCTCCTGGTGAAGAACTGCAGTGCTGGATGGCATTTCTTTTCTTTCTTGCTTAGACATCTCATTGCACAGTGGACCTGTGCAGCCAGACCTACCTGACCCTACCATCGAGTGCAGAACACAGGAGAATAACTATGAGGCTGTACATCCATAAGAGCTTCTATGAAACTGGCAATCATGGAGCGCCTTAGCAAACACATAGCTGTGACAGTAGAGAACACGTCTCCCAGACAATAAGGGTTAGCTAAGAGATGGCCAGGTTTTCAGATGATTCTCCTCACTTCTAGACTTCATGGTTGTCAGAGTGTAGACATTGAATTATAAAGAAGGTACAGGGGAAAATTCAGGAATTAACTCCCAACATTAAATGAGAAGAGTCCCAAATAACAAGCCAGAGACTTTTACCACATGTCTGCTAACCCTTAGGTCATCTGTCAATGCTTACACCTCTTACTTACCTGATGTTGATGCAGAATAGATGGCACGGAAACCTTCAAAACTGGATACAGAATCAGAGACAAACCTCACTGTCAGGGCATTGCCAAATGATACGATGGAATTGGGCAGGGAGGTACCACAGTAACGGCCTAAAGGGTGAAGAGAACCCATGGAGGTGAGTGATGGCATGGCAGGGACAACGCATAGCTTCACCAGGCACGTGCAAGACATCACAATGAGAACCGCTTACATCAGCATTGTGTTTGAGACAGTGCCTGACCACTAAAGATAAACCTCAAATACAAGCATAGTCGGGATGATTTATAACCCCGATAGAGAAAGACAATAGGACAGAGGAAAGTTGATGTGACTAGGCTCCAGATGATGGGCCAGGTCACATAGGTTCAATGCCTGGCTTGTCATTTACTAGCAACATAACCTGAGACAAGTAACTTGAGTGCTCTGTGACTCAGTTGCCCCATGTAAAGAGGAGGACGTACTAGAAATAATTAAACCCATGTCATAAGGATGTAAAGACCGAGTTACCACTTATGAAATACTTAGAACAGTACTCCACAGGAGGTAACTGGGTCAGAGTGTGCATTAATGTAACACATCCTGGTTCGATATGAATGGATTAATGTCTCAAACATTATAATGAGAGGTGTGCCTGGGGCTTGTTCCTTGCTCACTGCTCTCTCAGGCTCCGTTCTCAGCACAGGAATAAGCACTGAAGTCCTCCTCTGATGGAGCTTGCCCTCTGCCAGGGAGACTTCTCCATGGCCAACTCTCATGGAGAAAGCTTAAAGCACGTGAGGTTATTTTGTCTGAGCCATTTTAAAAGGTACATCACACACTTTATCATGATGTCTAGCACACAAAATGGTGGACTTTTAATTAAGTTGATTAATTAATTTTAAAATCCTCTCACTGGAGGCTGAAGAAACACGTCCAGTGAGATATGAGAAATATTTTTAAAGAACTGTCCACAAGCTTCTGAAGGAATTTTGTCTAATGCTGTTACACGCCTGCCACTGCCTCCGATTGTCATTTAGAATCTGCAACTTGTATTTTAGAAACAAATTAAAATAAACAAGCTACATGTTGAACATAAATAAGTTGAATTTCATGAGCCCCACATTATCCTGCTTTCCTACCCTCTGGTTATTCTTATGTGGCTTAAGGTTCTTCATGCTTATTGAAAACACTGTAGCCTTGAATGTTAACACTATGAACATCTGTGTGCATGTGCATGCGTGCGTACACACACACACACACACACACACACACACACACACACACACAC
>JADRCD010212268.1:0-32083 GCA_019843815.1 Montemys delectorum | reverse complement strand
ACACACACACACACACACACACACACACACACACACACACACACTACGTGACAAGACTACAGATGAAATGACCGAATCTCCAGTACCTTGGACAGGTGCATCATAGTCACTGCCATCCAAAATTTCTACAAAGTCCCGTGTGCAATCGGTGCTGTGTTGAAGTTGAAAGGAAGTGAAGGTGAGAGCAATATGATTGACTGTGGAAAAAAAAAAAAAGAGAGAGAAGAGTGTTGGTTGTTTAATAAAACACTGGCAAGCAGAACAGAGAGATTTGGCCCCTGGTACTCTCAGATGAGGCTTTTCCAGCAAGGAAGCAAGGAATCTGGCAGCTTTGCACAGGGGTGGGGCGGGTAAACAGAGCGAAGGGCACAGCTTCGTGATAAAGGGCTCCCTTTGAAGAGTAACAGAATCCACACTTTTGAAAATGCCTGTAGAATCCAAAATGCCAAGCATGGTAAATCAGGACTCTTGGGTAGGTTTATTCCAGGGACTTCTGGAGACGTCTTATTGGAAAACATAATTTTAGGCTTGCCTTGTTTCATTTTACTATGTTTTGCTCTATTTTGTGTTGTTTGTTAGCCATTGCTGTGTTCCTCTCAGAAGTGTTTTCCTAAACCGATTACTTTTCCTAGGTTCTGACTCCATACATGCACTGGTACTGAGGCGTCCTTCTCCCTCTGGACATGGCTCCTAGCACACTCGAGTTTATGTAGGGGTCAGAAGCAGTGCCCTAGGGCTTCTGAATCATCCATCAAACAAGCTTTGAATCATGTAAGGAACAGTCAGTGCCCAGATTACATTTTCCTTTTGTTGTCCTTACAGCATTTCTAATCTTCAGAAAGAGATCTTTTCCTGTTGCTGTCCTTGTAGCAGTGAGATCTTTCATCTAGATGTTTTTGCAGCTCATTAGAAAATAATCAGGAGGCACCAAACTGCTGAGCTCCATGCAGGGGGTTTCTTTATCTTGGCTTTGCTGGATCTCCACTCCCTCCACGTGCAAAGGCTAAGGATTACATCACCCATCAGCTCCCACATTCCATGCACGGCCAGAAAGTGCTATCATTTTTGTGGACGTGTTAGATAATATTTAAAGCCAGCTCCTTTGAGAATTATTTTGTGCAGGGACCTGATTAGCCTGAGTGACTCCTGTTTTCACAAGGTCATTAATTAAAGAGCAGAGAGAAGAACTTAATGGCTTTCCTATATTGTGTCTTAAATCACAACTTCCCAGAAGCCTAAAAGGAGGGTCGGATTCAGATGAAACAGAATTCATAATGGGGCCTGGAACAGTCTGCTTGGAGCCATTCTGCCATGCCTGTAAGGCCCAGCTCATTTCCTCTGCCTCGAAAAATGTGAATGGACTGTTACCATGTCACAAATTAGAATTCTAAGATCCCCCAAAGAAAAGTAAGCATTTATTGAAGGCTTCTAGCCTGCACTGATTTCATAAGTATATACACTGCAGGAGAGATCAGCTTTTACACTTAGTTTTCCTTTTAATGATCACTAACTTGCGACTCTGTTGTCCTCCAACCGTAAGGTATTTCTCCAGTCTCTATCCTTATCATTCACATATTCCTTCACCAGCTACTGTGCTCAGAACACATGTCAAGAGCTGTTTTTCTGTTAATTACTTTTTGCATAACTTCAGTCCCACAAGCCATCCAGTGCAACAAAGATGAACACAACTACTCTTTAAGAATACTGGGGTCCCTCCTATGGTTTTGTGCAATGTAGGCAGGTAAGTGTTGTAGCAACTGCATCCTCAGTCCTTTGTCTTTTTGCTTGTTTGTTTGTTTGTTGTTGAACAGAGCATCTCATTGATCCCAGAGCAGCCTCCAACTGGCTATGAATAGGGGATGACGTCTGCTTCTCTTACTTTAGTGTGTGTTAGAGTGACAAACATGGGATACCACTTTTGATTCATTTAGTTCCGGGGATCAAACCGAGGGCTTCAATGGTGATGGGTAGATACTCAGTCCACCTAACTCTCCCCAGCCCTTGTTTTTTTTTTTTTTTTTTGTCAGAGACAATGTCTCAATATGTTACTCAGGCTAGCCTTGATCTTACTGTTGAGCCCAGGCTGGTCTCCAACTCAAAATCCTTCTGCCCTAGCTTTCAGAGTACTAGGATTACCACATCCAGCCTTAAAAATTCTCTTAAATTAATATGAATCAGTTTAAAAATACTTTCTTACTAGACCAGAAAATGGCTGTTCTCATGCATCTCAGGAGCCAGGACTTGCAAAACAAAAAGCCAATTGTCAGTTGTTACCACTGAAGAGGTTAAAGGGAACTCACAGCCTTACCTCCCAAAAGAACCACTTGCCCCAGACTCCCCTCCTTTTTAATTCTGTTACTTACATGGAGGTTGAGCTTCAATTATCCAGGTACAGTTTTGGTTGCTCGGATAGTTGGCAGGGAACAGTGGCGAGGAGATACTATCTGAAGAGTCGGTTATGATGTGGGCTCCGCACACTACGAAGCACAGACACACATGTCATATACTTTTGGTTCCTATCAACTAGACCAAAAAGTCAGTAGGTGTGTGAAAATGCAAATACAGTCTTCTTATTTCCATAGCACATGCCAAGGAAGCCGCACATAAGCCATAAGATAATGAGAAAACAGTTCACATTTATAATGTCTTTCAGTTACAAGAAGTGGGGACACACAGCATCAAACAGCACATTAAATGGTTGTAAATTATCTGAATCATTCAACTAGTACTTTGGCCTTGGTTCGCTTACTCTGTTTGCTCATAAATTATAAGAGGGAATAACTTATTCATAAATGAGTATTTTCTCTCTAGAAAACCCTCCATGTATAAAGATGATTGCAAGTTAAACTGAGAAGCTCAACGCTCTGTGGGAACCAAGGAGAGGAAGGTGTGTTGTATGGTTGGGTCCTGGTCTCTGGAGGAGGCAAGACTGAGCCAGGATGTGGAGGATGAGAAGAGAAGAGTGCTGGAGGGAATGTATAAGCTGAGCCAAGCCATGGGTGAGGAGGAGGGAGGGCCAGATTTATACAGATTTGACTAACACATGTGAAGCTTAAGCAGAATTGGAAGCAGCATTGTAAAGCAGTCAGGACTGGTTTGGGAACTGGAGTTAACAGTTGTAGAGGCTTGCCTTTCATCTTCTAAGCCACACAGAGTAAGGACAGCCACGAGGACCTGCAATCTGATCAGAGCGCATCTCTTACAAGTTACTTGGGAGAAAGCCTACAAGGGTAGGCTGTTACTGAAGTTCAGACAGGCCTATAGGGAAGTTTTACTCTGAAGCACCACTTAAGGAAATATTAAGGATTAAAAAAAAAAAAAAAGACTGCTAAGTACTGCTTTGTCTTTATCACCAAGAATGATAGAGCACATCTAGTGTACCTTTGGGAGGACTGACTCAGAAATTGTGTCCATCTAGGATCATTCACTAATGTGCTACCTATAAGTCTCCTAATATGGATATAGACAGAGATATGAGAACTAACCAGGCAAACATTATTAGAGGTAAAGCCAGTGAGATACTGGCCTCAGTAGGTAAAGGCACTTGCCACCAAGCCTGCCAAATGAGTTCAATCCCTGAGATCCAGATGGTGAGAGAACTGAGTCCAGCTCTGAGTCCCAAAGTTGTCCTCTGACCTCTACATGTGGACCAACGCACACACAAGTAAATATATGTACAGTTATTTTAATTAAAAACTTATTTGAAGTAGGTGATCAGAGTCATCCAAATAAAAATCATGGCCCCATTCACACCAGTTAGCAACCCCTCGAGTCTCTGTGTTCCTTCCCTGTCTAATGATTTGATAAAGGTTAATCTCTGAGAAAATTCTGGTGAATGGCAATGGGCGAAAATGCTTGGGAGAGGAAATGGAGAAATGGTGGTGACTTAAGGACAAAAACAATAGAAAACTATGGGACTCAGCAACACGGAAAATCACTCCTGACTCTCTCAACGTTGTGCGTCTCCTTAGGTGCTAGGCAAATTAACTTGGCTAATTCTTTCTTATGTATCACTCGTATACCATTAACGTATACCATTAAACCTTATTCTAAAAACACAGCACTTAAGAGATATGCATATCCTAAGACATCATCATTTAAGGTAGATGAAGATAAGTAAAATGTCGAAGAGTCAGAATACTTACAAGTCTCCCTTTCTGAACATTTGCATGTTAAGTTGGGAGCTGTGATCAGTTTCTGAAGTCTGGTGCCACTATACCACTAAGGAGATCTCCAGTAACCCACAGGATACTTGCCTTGACTGAATTGAGCTCGAAAGCCCCTGCTCTGGCTGGAAGATCCAGACTGGAATCTCACAAAGAGGCTGTTTCCTGAGGAGGTGATGGAGTTAGGTGGCTGCCGTCTTCCACACACACTGGCAACACGGGTGTTTGCGGCACTTGAGCCATCATATGTCTACAAAGATGGAAGACAGAAAACTGTCATAATACTGCAAGTTTACATCTATAAGACTCATATTCTGCGAGCTATCTGCATATCTATGAACTAGTAAAACACCACATTGGCTGGATCTGGAACAATTGGCTTTATCTCATTATCTTGCTGAAGAGTTCCAGGGATATGTCTGAGTATTTGGCCATTTCTAGAGACACTATAAGGATTTCAGTGTGAGGTTTATTGCTAATATCACTATTACCTCTCTAAGCTCTGACCCTCACATAGCCCTCCTTTCTCTTGTGGTCATCAGCACATGCCCACAGTGTGTACTGAAAATGTTTGAGTGGGGCAGAGGTGGCATGTGCCTTTAATCCCAGCACTTGGGAGGCAGAGGCAGGCGATTTCTGAGTTCAAGGCCAGCCTGGTCTACAGAGTGAGTTCCATGACAGCCAGGCCTATACAGAGAAACCCTGTCTTAAAAAACAAAACAAAACAAAACAATAACAACGACAAAGAAAATGTGTTTGAGGCAAAGTTAAACACAGTAAAATAGGTGAAAGATAAAGAGCAACCATTCATTGTTAGAAACACAACATTCTTGGAACCCTTTGCCCCTCAGAGGATCATGGGTAATAACAGAATTCTTCTAATAATGTGAGTGAGATGAACTTGGTTTAGGAAAAAATATACCTCATTCAGATATCTATTAAGTTCCATCCCTGTCCAGTACTATGCTGTAAGTGCTCTGACCTATATTCTGCGCCAGTGAAGTGAAGTTTATATCATATATGCTCAAATCCCCACATTCCTCTGTGAAACTCAAATGTCCTCATCAGTCTGCTACTCTGAGCTAACATGAGTTTCTGAACACTTATGTGTAACTAGTGATAAATGAGTCCCTTGGATTTGTATGGCAATACTTGCTACCACTTTCTAAGTACATACTTTGACAGAAAATGGACTCAGCCTTTCTCTACCTATATCTCTATCAACAAACTCACAACCTAAGTAATATATATGTTATATAACTCCTAAGAGGGAAAGAGTCACGTTGAGTCAGAAAACTAGACATGAAACTCTTATTTTGTCCAATATGAGATATAAGTTAAACATGGTAGATATACTGATATAATAAAGTATCTGAAATAAGTTAAATTAAATTAATAATGGCTATCTCATTCAAAACCAATTGCCATCTATACTTTGTTAAAAACTTGGGGGAGGAAACAGACTATTCAATGATCTAAAGTAAGGAAAGTATTCACAAGTAACTTGGAAAATCTAGTGCTAGCTATAATCAGAATTCTCTCACATGAGCAGGCTTGGGAGGGCACTCTGGGTTGATTTGTGCAAACATATGAACAAGATGGCAATAGGATTTAAAGTCTCAGAAAAAGGGACCAAGATTTTAGAGTAACAAATACAAAGTCAATGTAGTTCTAGAACAGTGCTCCTTTCTCCCTCCCCCTCTTATCATTTAATATTCATATTTTAAATCCAAACATTCAATAATTGAAACTTTAAAAATGATTTTTTGACTTTACTCTTTCTTTTTTTATTAGATATTTTCTTTATTTACATGTAAATTTCTCCTTTCCCAGTTTCCCCTCCAAAAACCAACCAACCAAACAAACAAAAACAACAAGAACAAACCCTTGTTGCCTTCCCCCTCCCCATGCCTGCCACCCCACCCTCTCCCACTTATTGGCCCTTACACTGGGGCATAGAACCTTCACAGGGCCGAGGGCCTCTCCTCCCATTGATGATCGACTTTGCAATCCTCTATTATACACGTGCTGCCAGAACAATCAGTCCCACTATGTATAGTCCTTGATTGGTGGTTGAGTCCCTGGGAGCTCTGAGGGTACTAGTTAGTTCATATTGTTGTTCGTCCTAAAGGGCTGCAACCCCTTCAGTTCCATAGGTTCATTCTTTAACTCCTTCATTGGGGACCCTGTACTCAGTTCAATGGATGGCTATGAACCTCTACATCTGTATTAGTCAGGTACTGTCAGAGCCTCTCAGGATATAGCTATATTAGGCTGGCTTGTCCTTCCTTCAGCCTCTGCTCCATAGTTAATCTCTGCAACTCCTTCCGTGGGTATTTGATTCCCCCTTTTAAGAAGGAATGAAATGTCCACATTTTGATCTTCCTTCTTCTTGAGTTTCTTGTGGTTTGTGGGTTGTTCTTCTTGTATTCTGGACTAATAACCACTTATCAGAGAGTGCATACCATGTGTGTTCTTTTGTGATTGAGTTACCTCACTCAGGATGATATTCTCCAGATCCATCCATTTCCCTAAGAATTTCATAAATTCATTGTTTTTAATAGCTGAGTAGTACTCCATTGTGTAGATATACCACAATTTCTGTATCCATTCCTCTGTTGAGGGACATCTGAGTTGTTTCCAGTTTCTGGCTATTATAAATAAGGCTGCTATGAACATGGTGGAGCATGTGTCCTTATTACATGTTGGAGCATCTTTTGGGTATATGCCCAGGAGTGGTATAGCTGGTAAAAATGATTTTTATTCAACCAACATTGACTGAAAATTGAATTATATTCTTCTAGCCAATTCAAAATATGATTTTCAGTACTGATCAGTTTGACCAGTCACTTATTCTCTGCAGAGTGTTCAGCCATAAACAGGACATCTGGATGATACCTTTCTCTACAAGCTCAGAGAATATCCAGGAAGAAGGGAACAGATATGATTATAGAGTCGGCAAATAAGGAGAACTGCTGTAAAACAGTATCTCCTGGACATGATTGGGTCTTTGCATCCATAAACCCACACAGATGTGGTTGCCTGCATAAGACCTGCACAAGATCAAGCTAGTCAATATCACAACATGGATAAGGGAAGGACTCAAGAGGCTCCACCCCCTAGGTTAGTAGCTATTGGTACCCTGTGAATGACAGAAAAGGGTAAGGCAGTTTTCTTCATTGCTATGGGCCTAGTTCATGCTCTGGGATGTATGAGCAGCACTATACTCAGCCAGTCATTCTCAGGTCCAAAATAACCTCCAGTTCCCCAAATTCCAAAGGCATTCCAAATATCCAAAATGGGCTCAACCTGGACTATAGGAGGGTTTCTGATGGTTAGTTAAAACCAGGATTCTTTAGGAACTTGTGAAGTGAATTCCTGCCCATCAAAACGAGCCATTTCTGTTACCTCTGGCCAAAGAGATATATGGCTACCAGTGATGCCTATCAGCATAGCAAAGCTGTTGGCTTCCAAACTCCTTCAGGATCACAAGTACTTGTTGCACATTTCAAGGTCCATGCTAGAGGACTAGTCTTCCTCCCCTCCCCCTCCTTCTAAACCTCTTCTGGCCCTTGGGCTTCTCTTCACACCCCGATGCCCCAGCTACCCATTCTCTTTATAGCCTTGCTATCCTTCATATGTTCTCTACGATCTGCTCTTACTTCTCTTACTCTGTTTTCTCTATTCTCTACCCAGGCGTCTCACGCCTCTTTTATAGATAGCCCTGGCCAGGTCTACTCTACCAGCTATGCTCACTCTGCTTCTTTCTGTCTTTGCTCTGGACTCTTCCAGCTGCCTCTGGCTGTTCACTCTCTTATATATACAATAAAAACATTCCCCCCCTTCACCATACCACTGAATAGATATCTTGTCAGTTTATGTGGTTATCAGGCAAGGAAGCAAACAAATAAAAGGGCATGAAAGTGTGAAGAGGGATTCAGGGCAAGTGGAAGGGATGCTGAGGAAAGAGTATGATAAAGATAAATTGTGTATGTGCAATGAGAATTTCAACATAAATAAACATGGTTTCCAGTCCAGCATGGTTGCTTCTTTTAGACAAATAATAGCCAAAACAACATATAAACTATCACAAACAAACCTCTTAATTTGTTTAATGTCTTAAACTCTGGTAAAATACTAGACTCTAATAAGTATATTCTAACTTCTCAAATAATAGAAATTTTGTTTGTTTGTTTGCTTTTATTTTTTTGGTTTTTATAGTTTTTGTTTTTCAAGACAGGATTTCTCTGTGTAGCCCTGGCTGTCCTAGACACTCTGTAGATAGACCAGGCTGGCCTCAAACTCAGAAATCCACCTGCCTCTGCCTCCCAAATGCTGGGATTAAAGGCATGTGCCACCGCTGCCTGGCATAAATAAATGAAATTTGAACCTCTCCAAGTCCACACTTAAAAAGATAAAAATGTTCTAGTTTAATTTCTGCTGCTGTGATAAAATACCCTGATGAGTATTTTAGGGAAGAAAGGGACATCTTTCAGTTTATAATTCTACCTTACAGTACATCATTGTGGAAAAGTCATGGCAGGAACTTCAAATACACATTCAATCACAGCACATTCAAGAAAAGAGTAGAGAGAAGTGAATGCATGCAAAACCCCTTCCTTGCTTATGCTCAGTTTGATTACTCTTATATAGTTCAGAACACTTTACCTAAGGAATGGTGCTGCCCAAAGTGGACTGGTTCCTATGTCAACTAATTAAAGCAAATCCCCCATAAACATGTCCATAGGCCAACCTAATGTAGATAATGCCTTCTTGAGATTCCTTTCCCATCTTCTCAGGCAATTCTTGTAGTTGAATTGACGTTATGTACTAATAGCATACCAGATGTGTGTGTGTGTGTGTGTGTGTGTGTGTGTGTGTGTGTGTGCGTGTGTGTGTGTTTTATAAGCACCACTACAAATCTCTCATTAGTCTGCACCAACATGTGATTGTTTTTAAATAAAGTAAAACTAATGTGCTTGTTATAAAATCATGTCCTATCCAAGCTAAGCTAGTAACTCATGTAAGATCACACAGCTAGTGAGCATGAATCTTCACTCATCAAATTCTATATAACATTGCTTCTTTTAAAGCACTTGTGATAGCTGGTTTATTGTCATGTGTGACCCTCCTCCAGCTGAGAGCTGGTTCTGTCAGACCTGGCCTTGCCACAAATAGCCACGCTTTTGTCTAAGATCCTGCAAATAGCCCGCTCCTCTCTCCAACCTCCTGCCAATAGCCACGCCTCTCTCCAAGTTCCTGTTAAGCCAGAGGTTCTGCCTCCAGAGATTGAAGATGAAGCTGCTGATTGGGCCGTGGGTTGCTGATGGACTGAGGGAGGGGTTTTCTCTCTACTTACTGGCTTGTATCAAAGAGAGTTCAATAATGATGGTGGACTGAAAGCACACCATGCCTCGGTCTCATTTTTTTAAACTCCTTCCCGCATTCCAGTTCCCTTAATTTTTTTCAGGCTCTGACTCCCATTCCAAAGGACCCATTCATGTGTGGCTGCAGGCAGCCACAGTCATGTGCCTGTAATCCCAGAATTTGTATTTGGTAAAATTATTAAGCCTCATATTGTCAATGAGACAGTATTTAAATTTCATTTGAAATATCAATTCTACTTGAGAGTGCTTTCAACATTTGCAATATTAAGACAATGTGTTGCACTCCAATTCTTAATTTGCAAAGTTATACGGAAACACTTCAGGAAAGAAAATATGAGAAACTCTGTTCATGCTTATTTAAAGCTCCACTGCCATAAAACTATCAATAGGTATGGTGCTTTATTTCTACTTAGCTCCCAAAGTAGAGCTAGCAATTGTTTCACCATTGGATATATGTCTAATATATTCATATAGCATAAGTCATTCTTAAGTCTGCTGCCAAGAAAGACTAGGCTTAGGAGTTGCTTTTCCAACCTGCTACTTAAGAAGGAAATGCCAGAGCAGTAAACACAAAAGACAAAACTCTCAACTTACTTTTTTCCTTCAGGTGACACTAGTGAAATTAGATTTTTGATGCTGAATCGACAAAATTAAAAATAGTAACCATGTTCATGAGTTCCAACTAATAAAGTTCTCAAGAAGCTGCAGAAGATCTGGTTAAGTGGTAAACATTTCCACACTGGAAAGGATTAGGGATGACATATACTCACAAGATTCTAGTGCACATATTTAATAAGCCAAAAATGTAACTATAGTGTATAAAAAGAAAAAAAAAGTGCAAATAATAGTCAGGAAAGGCCAGATGTATAAATGTGTCAATTTATAGTTTCTGAGAATAGAGGGTTAGGCTGAGAAAAAGCCCTAAGAAGAAGCTGCCTTCTCACACATGATGTGGATTATAAAAACCAATGTAGGCTCAGCAGTAAGAAGCTCTTTAGAGGAGGTGAGGTCAAGTGTGGCTGCTGCTAGGTCCCCTGTGGCAGCTGTCATGCCAGGTTTTCTATATTCTGGGCCCAGGGAGTGAAAGGCAGGGATGCAGCCACAGGGCATAGCCAACTCTACACACTCAGCTCCCAGGTGTCTTTCCCTGGCACTGTGAGAGAAGGGGAAGGATGAGGTGCTCCAAGACTTTGAACTTATGCCACATCCCAGAGTGTGTTGGATACAGGATACATCATGCGATGAGTCAGCTCTTTCCATAGCCTGAGCCCTAGCCAGAAGCAGGAACTGAGCTAATGGATTAGGAGTTTTCATGTTTGACATTTCAATATCATGAAATTTAACTAAATGTCAACCATCACCAGGTTAATACCTGCCCCCTTCATCAGATGTCAAGTGGCATTAGGAAGAAAATCATTCCAGTGAGACTGACATCCCTTCTGAGTGACATTTTCAGTTCTGGGAGGAGAGGCTGTACATTCAGAGTCTCACAGAACGGCTATTCGAGAAAATGCAATAAGAATCTTTTTCCTTGTTATACATGATATGTTGATGTAAATACTCATTACTAACAAACTATATGAGCTATTGAAATATTGATGGCAGATTTCCTTTAGATGGAAAGGTAATCTTATTTAGCAAAGCATCTTTAATAGCTTCTATGTGGGACCAGAACAATCGAGTTAATGTTTCATCTTTGGGGGACAAGTCCCTCCCTAGCTTGTACTTCCTAATCATTGTTCAGCCATCTACTCTGTGAAATGGGACTTATATTAGTCTTTATCACCTACTATTTTGAAGGACTAAATGAGTAAAAAGTATTAAGAGAGTTTCTGGTATAGTGTTGGTGTGTAACAAATAGCTACTAAATAGCACGAATCCTGTGACAAAACACTTTACATCTCTCCTCTAGCTCCCAACCCAGTAGATGGTGTCAGTTTGCTTCTCTTCCCTTCATGACTGGTGCCTCCTCTGGGTGTCTTGGTATTTTGCTCTTGCCTTGAGCAGTTTTTTTTTTTTTTCTGCTTTGGCTTTATGTCATCTTTCAGTTCCATCTCCAAACAACTACCATGTGCTGTCTCTGGCGTCCAATGCAAGGGAAAGCTGAAGGGCCCTTCAGGTACTCGGATTACATCCTGTTCATGACTCCGAAGTGATTAAATGACTCATGATCACCTGATGGAATGTGTCAGTCACTACTTACTACCTAAAGCTCACTCTGATTACAGGGCCAAGATGAATTGCAACAAGTTGAGCTTTGCATGGGGAAAAATTGGGAATGTATAGTGTGTGCTTTTATTTCCATTTGTGGCACTATACTTTTTGTTCCCTCATTTGCAAGTCTTTGGGAAATAGCAAAACAAAGCATAATCAAATGTGTTAGGTGGGGGCTGGTGAAATGGTTTGGCAGGTAACAACATCTACAGACAAGCCTGATGACTTGAGTTTGAGCCCTGGGATCCACTCACATGATGGAAGGAGGGAAGCGGTTCTAATGAGTTATCTTCTGACCTCCATATACATACCCACAAGTACACAAAATTAGTACATAAAAGTGTACTTAAATGTTAATTTCAGGGCTGATGAGCTGGCTCAGCGGGAAAGAGCACTGACTACTCTTCTGAAGGTCCTGAATTCAGATCCCAGCAACCACCTGGTGGCTCTCAACCATCCGTAATGAGATCTGATGCCCTCTTCTGGTGTGTCTGAAGACAGCAACAGTGTACTTACATATAATAGAAAAATAAAAAAATTTTAAAAAAATGTTAATTTCATTAGGATGATACACTGAAGACTAAAAACCACCATATATCTTAAAATTTATAAGTGGGGACTGTTTATGATTTAATGATGATTGTGGGCAAAGAGTTGAGGATTCTGGATCCAGTTCTGTGTTCCTAAGGTCTAAGATATAAAATGATAAGACCTTTAACGTAGTATGATTAACCATGCTAGAAGCAAGTAGTGATGGGAACTTTGGCAGTAACAGCCAAATCACAGTATGAGGCACCTTTAAATACCACAAATACAGTTTGTAAATTAGTTCTTCTTATGGCCCCATTTTGCAGCTTGGAAATTTAAAAGACATAGAAAATGTAAGTGACCTAGAATTGAATACTCAGTAGTAGCACAGAACAGTACAAGTCATGTCTTTCTGACATCTTATTGGTTATCATTAAACAAAGGGGAAAGATAAATTGCATTCATCTAGCTCCATATTATGAGGCCAGAGTTCTGTGAAGTGACATCAGTTCCCCATGACCTTTTAGAAAGATAATCATTGGAGTTCCTGCCTTTAAAAGACTGCAATAGTCTCCATCCTTGGAGGTTGTGATGGCCAATCTTGCTTGTCAACTTGACTTCATCTAGAATTAACAAGGACCCCAGCAGCTGGGCACAGCTGTGAGGGGGATTTCTTGGTTGGATCCTGTGAGGTCCACACCTTCCTTCTGCTAGAAGCTCACATAAGAGCATAAGGGAGAAGGAGGCTTTTGTCTTTTTGCCTGCTTGCCCTCATTCTAACTGACAAGTTCATCTGGCCTGTTCCTTTAGAGAACCCTGACCAATACAGGGACATTTTGGAAAGCCTTGTGTTGGGCTCCTGTGGATTTCAGAGTGTTTGACATCTGTCATGCCTTCCACTGAACAGACACCGCCTTCCCAGCATTGCTAACTCAGCAAGGTGTGTCTAACCAACAGCCCAGTGTGTAGGCTAATAAATAAACCTAAACTTTATATTCCTGACTGCTAAATCTGCTTGGGATCTAGGTCCCGGGTATGCCAGTAACTGTGTGCTGCAGATCTCTGGCGCAGCACAGCCTCTCACTCCCATCTGGACTCCATTTGCTCACCTCACTTACTCTTTACTAGATTTCAATCTGTCTGGCAACTCATGTCTCTGCTTAAGTGAATCTTAACAAAGTAAAAGAAACATAGGGAAGGGCAATGTACATGGGAGTAAAAAAACTATTCATATCTGTCAAGTCCAAAGGAAACTCGGATTCCCAAAACTCTAAAAGGCACTCCAATATCAAGAAACCGGCCCAACCTGGATTATTGGTGGGTTTCTGGAAGTTAGATAAAAACCAGCATTCCTCAGGAACTTGTGAAGCCAATGTCCCTCTACCAAAGGAATCTTGTCCCTTACCTCCAGCAAAAGTGAGAAAGGCTCTCCAATTAACATACACCTCTGGAACCTCTCAGCATATCAATATCCATGCTGGGCCCCAGGCTCCCTCAGTCCCCATTCACAAGTAACTTGTCATACATTTCAATGCTTGATGCTGGTCTCTGCCTCCCCACCCGACCCCCACTTCTTATAACTTAGGTCTATCCTTACTGAACTTTATTCTTTTCCCCTGCCACTTCCCCCTCTCTCGAAGATAGCGTTGGCCATGGCCAGTCTGCTTGCTGTGTTCAGTCTACTTCTTTCTCTACCCGCTCTAGGCTTTTCCAGATGCCTCTGTATCTTTTCTCTCTCTGACGCACAGTTGAATCTTCCCATAGCATGGAGCAGTCGTGTCATTTGGTTTATACAATATTAAGGTACAAAATCAACCTCGAGAACAGAGAAGTCATGAACCACCTCCACATTACGTAGGGTAGCCTAGCTGCTAATGGAATTCCCAGCTTCAAATCTGTCCCCAAGAGAGAGGAAGTGCTAAATGACAAAGAAGGGAGTCTTTCAGGATATGGTCCATGCTGTTAGAGTCATAGATGAAATCAGGGAAGGATACAGAACAGAAACATGAGTCCTTGCGCTGGCTTCTTTTGAGGGGAGAGAGGAAGGAAGCTGGGCTTCCGCATTACTGATATTTCCCAGTACACTTCTGAAATGGAAAACCAAGTTAAACTGACAGCCTTCAATCTCAGCTCAGGACTCCTGCTTTTAAGCAGGTCTTCACAGCTTTCAGAAGACTAGGAGATGTAAACCGGTCTGGAAGCAGGGCCATAAAGACCCTCCAAGAAGGAAACGTTTAAGAAGACTGAGTCAGGCACGATCATGAGCGGAGAGCTGTGGCTTCAGCTCAATCCCGTGCTTTGCTTTGCTTTGCTTTGGGAAAGCTCCTGGAGATTCATAGGCATGGGCGTGGCTAAGCAGAGTATCACAAGCGAGTCACAAAGCAAACATTTCAAAGCCCTTGCTCAGGGAGCTCAGTGCAACTTAAAATGTCTGATGGGGATCAAGAAAGAAGGGAAGAAAGGGAAAGGAAGGAGAATGAGGAAGTACTAAAAAGGAGGGGGAGGGGGAAGAGTGACTGTCCTGGATTCAGTGTAAAACAGTAAATATTTAAAGAAGGCCGGTTCCCTTTCTCTCTCTGAATCTCCAGTTTTCTGTTGTTCCTGCCTCCCCTTGGCTCCCTCTGGGAGGTGACTGTGTTTTAAATGCAAGCAAATCATGGGCTGCATCACAGGGAGAAAAAGACAAATTACGGACCCTGCCTTAGGCGCCTGTCCTGTTGAGCTCTGGGTGTTGTGGGCAGATAATGTGAGAACAACAGTTTCTGCTGCCTTGGAGTGAGGCTTTGGGGTCTGGATTGTTTCAGTTCAGATCAGACACTTGGCTTCCTTTCCCTTAGATAGGCAACCAAAAGCTTCAGGGAAAACAAACAACACAAAGGGAACCAGTTAGGGATTGCCTCCCTGCTCGGCTCCAGCTGTTTGCCTGAGTGTATTACTCCTGGCAAATAATAGGCAGGATGGCCAGTGCTCTGCTTGCCTTTTATCTGCGCTGATTCTCACAAGGCAGACATTCCATTGCACTGAGCACAGAGGCTGCTGGAAACGGAGGTCAGCCTCTCGGGGGCCCTAAGTGTCCCTCAGCAGCCCTCCCTTCTCCCCTCCCCTCCCCCCAGTCTGTCCTTCCTCCTCCTTCTCACACTGAGTGCAGCCATTTTCTCCCAGATCAATAAGAACTTACAGACCCATAGTACCTAAGGCTCAGAAGAGAAATTCTAATGAAGCAATTAAACTGTCGGTTGGAGGTCCCTTTAACACTTAGCCTTCGGGAAAGAAAACATAATGGAGTCCCTTTTCCCTGATGACCACACAGAGCCACCCCCCAGCCAGCAGATCCTAACTGTCTAGCATTAAACACTCATGACTTAATCATTCCCCAAAGCAAGAGGATAGCTGACACCAGGCTGGAAAGCAGGTGAGCAAGAAGCACAGACATTTTACCAAATTATATGAAGCCCAGTTCAGGTCAGCTGTGTGTGGAAGCCTCAACATTTCAATAGAAGTGTTGAAAGAAATCGGTTTCCCTCCCCTTTCATTATAGCAGAATGAAATTCTAGACAATACACCTGTGCCATGTTTTCTAAGTCCTCATGCAATTCAAAACAATGAAGTCCTATGTCAAAGACAGTGCCAGGAGTGAGCTGATTGTGGCACAGTCCCACAGATGTCCCCTGCAAATCTTAAAATGCACTGATCCCAGCAGGAGTACAGATGGCAAGGACTCATTCACTTATATATTCACAGTGTGTCTATCAGGAGGACTCCATGCATCAGATGTCTGCCTATGGGTACAGACTGCTGTGGGTTATATGAAAGAAGATGGATGGTATTTATTACTTTATTGCCTCAGTTAATTGTGTATTACAGTGGTAGAACACCTGATAGGAACAACTAAAGGGGGGGAGGTTGTATTTGGCTGATGGCTCTATTTTTAATTTTTAATTGGTTTACTCCGCATGCTGAAGTCTGCCTTTCATTCCTGGTGCTCCAGCTTGGGGCTATCTGTGGGTTCATCCTACCTTCTGTACACAGAGAAAGATGAGACTGTCACTCAAACTCCAGTGTGCTTGCATTCCAGAGACTGAATGTGAAAGGTCCTGAGAGTCAGACTTTGACAGGATATTGCCCTGACTGTCCGTTGTAACCCCCCTTCCCTCTTCCCTCTCACAAGCACAGGCTCAAAGTGGACACTCTTCTTGAACAGCCCAAGTTCCCAGAGCCTGTAGCAAACTAAGGTCAAAGGCAAAGGGAGTGGGCGATATGCCACACTCAATACCAAGGACCTCATTGTAACTGCTCATAATCAATACCTACAATGAATGAGTGAATGAGGAATGAAACAACCTTCAATCAGCTAGTCCATGGAATATAGATCTCCCGACTTCTAAGCAAGGACACTTTTTCATTCCATATTTAAATGTTTTCTTTCAGTGATAATTCAAATCTAGGTTCACCAGAAATAGAAGACAATTTTTATATTTTATCAAAATACCTATTCGCACTTTAGGGAGTACATATGACAAGGGCTATCTTTGAGTACTGGGTCTGCTATTAATGTGTGCTGGACCTTGACAGAGGCCCTATTAATCTCCCTCTTTTCAATGGAGATTTTTATGGAGATGACACTAAGTGATTTGTAATGTGTCCTGACTTCTGCATTCTGTGTCTTTATGACCTGATGACTTGATATTTTTGCTGTAATCATCCTAATTACGGCATTTTCACAAAAACAAGATGATGTGTCCCTGTTTTTAAGCACTGTTTACTGTGGTATTGATGGTACACTTGAGCTTTGCTAAAAATGTCCTGAATACAACCATTATTGAAAGCATCATTGGCTGCTGTTATTTTTTTCCCCTTGCTAATGGCTCCATCTAAGCACCAGGACCAAGGAATTAACTTTGGTGTCTCTAAAATGAATGATTAGCTTTGTAAGGTATTGGACACTGGGGTACATTTCGTATCCAGTATCCATCTGGTCATAAATGGCTGGGCTTTCAATACTGGCCTTCATGAATCTCTGGATAACTAACAATATTTTGGAGCCAGGCTTCCAGCATCACCAGAGCATTGCCCAGACTGGCTTCAAACCTCTGTAGACCTCCTGTTCCCACAGTTGAGTATGCTTGGCAACTGTGTACAGCAGATCTCTATCCTAATTTACCTGTATAACATTTTTTATATTTAATGATGTTGTTGTGAAGATGGTTTCCAAATTATATAAGATGACTTAGCTTATACAGTTTATACCATTCACAACATAAATGTATAAATCAGAAAAAAAATTAGGGCAAGTATTCTAATGTCTCATTCTAAAGATATACAATTATAGGATCTATCTGGGTCACTGCCTTGTTTAATTTTGTGTTAGCAACAGAACATCTGACAGAGGCAACTAAAGGGAGCAAGGTTCAGCTGATTGTTTCCCAGTCACGTCAGTTCATCATAGCAGAAAAAGCATGTTGGCAGAGAGCCTCCATCTCTGGTGTCAAGAGCACATGAGCTAAGTAAGTCATATAGCATAAACCAGAAAACAACAAGCATAGAATGTGGAACAAATTTAACAGTCACATGGATGTTCTAAGTGACCTTCCACAGCCTTCCAAGTAGCACAACTAAAAACCAAGTGCTGAAATCCTTAGCCTTTGGGAGATAGCTCAGATTCAAACCCTAACACTGGCAACATGACTACAACCATTACTCTTGCCTCTTACATTTGGCTGTTCTTTTACCATAAGGACTTCATCCTTATGAGATAGATATCTATCTATGTATCTCATAAGGATGAATATATAGTTTTCCTATGACATATAAACACATACACACACACACACATTGTTTTCCTGTGACTTTTAAAGTATAAATTCCCATTGATTTCTTTTATACACAGGTTATTGCATTTTATCCATCCATGTCATTTATGTCTATAATTCTATGGAACACTCAAGAAGTTTGGCACTTTCAATCCTGATGTGATCTAGAGTCTTCCATCAACTACCCACACTGAGCAGTGTTTCTGTTTCCATTCTTGTTACACCGTCCTTTCTGGTTTGTGTGACACCATTGGTCACCCACTCTTTACATTTGGCTTCATCCTAGGTGTCTCTGAGATCCCTCTCTCTTGTTCTCTTAGCTTTCATTTGCCCCTTGGTCAGTGGCAAGCTCTCTACGAGTTTACATAATCCTATAAGTCACCATACTTACTCCCACGACTTTAAGAACCAACCCAAGTAAAAATACATTTACATATATACTTATACATATCTCTACCTTGAGCACCAAACTCTATAGGATAGCCATGTAAACACTTCCTAGCTTAGCTCTTTATTCAGTTGATTGCTTTGTCATCCAAGTGCTCTTTACAGAAATAATTAACTCCACCTTCTTTCACCCATCCCCCTTCCACCATGTAACTGGCTCATGGACCTTCCTCTTGATCACCATGACAGATCTGTAGTATGAATTGTACCTGGTTTCCATGCTCAAGACAATAGCCCAGAATGAAGGCTTTATCACTCAAGCATTCCCCATGGATTCAACAGTCCTCACTGAACCTTTTTCATCTCTACCAACTTATTCCTTACTCCGCTCATTATAAAATACAATTCTGAGTGAGTTATTCCTCTAATATATTAAAAATGTCCATGGGATGACTATAGTCTCTTTATTATTTTCTTCTTCTTCTTAACCAAGGCACAGTAGAGCATTCAACTTAGATTTTTTTTTTTTTTTTTTTTTTTGGCTTTGGTCTCCATGCTTCTTAACAACTGTCTACACTCCAGGCACAAAGCTTGTCTTTCCTGTTCTGAAGTCCATGTGCTATTTCCATCCTTCCTTCTCTGGCAGCCTCCCTCACCCTTGCCTTACTCCATGATCCTTGTCATTTAAATGCCATCTGCAGTGTGAAAGCCTCCAGGACCCAGTGAATCATGCTCTGCTGCTTCCTTGGAATGATTACCGGAGTGTGCTGAGTCCTAGGTATACTAAGTGCCAGCTGGGATTCCGTAAGGAAGACTGACAACCTTCTCCATCTAAGGAGTCTGAGGCCCAGTGTCAGAGAGGAGGAGCTCCCTACTTGCTCCTAAGCACAGTGATTCTCCCAGCACTCTATGATGCCTCTTCATCTGCTTGTTAAACATGCCTGCCTGAAATCACACGTGCCATCAGTAACAGAAGCATGCTGAAGTCTACAGTTGAAAAGCTTCTCTTAGACAGCAAGCAAGTCTTCCACATTTTTCAAATAACTCCACAACAAATATGGCAGAAGCCCACTTATTAACCTATTTCAGTTAATGAGACTAAAGTTGAATGATGAACTCTTCTCAAGCAGCACAGCTAGTAATGACCACTCTGGGTCACTCAAGTCCATCCTACCGAAATGCCTGATGTCCGGGCCACTGCACTACAGTGACTCACAGTGTTGATGCGGTTTACTCTTTCTATCACAGCTTGCCGAGTGTTTTAGTACCTGCTTCTCAACACCTTTCTGCCCACTTGCCTACTACTCCAGCCATTTTATCCTGTCAATGTGTTCTGATGATCGCATTTTGTGTTTTGATGTATCTGCCAAGCTGAACCCCACCCAGCACCTGTCTGCCAATTTACATGCCAAGCTCCATCCTCTGATGACATAGTAGCTGAGGTTTCACTTCCTCTTGCCCATTCTCTCCTGCTATGGCTGGTTAAGCCAAGCTCTGCTGTGCATGGAGACATGTCAGTAGTTAACACAAACTTTTGTCTGTGTATTTGTTCCCAAGGTCCAGGGAAAAAAGTTAGTTCATGAACACAAAGAAGAAAAACACTCCCAAACTGGGTGTGCCTCTAGCCTGGGTTTTGATCTTATCACAGTCTGTACGTTGCTCTCTAGGGATCATGAAATGGATGGAGGAAGAACTGTATCTCCACTCAGCTCCACCGTGGATGCTAAGGGAAGGGGGAGTGGAGAGTTGCCTCTTGCCCCAGTCTATGAGTAGACAGTACGCTTCTAACCCTTTCAGACTTCCATTGACAACCCTTCTTTGAATCAATATTTATTTCCAATTTGCTTGTAAAGAATTTTTACAAGCTTATAATGTTTCTTTCTTTAGCCAGAGCATGTAATTCCCTTTTGTTTGTTTGCTTCTAATTGTTGCTATAAGAAGTCAGCATGTACTCCATACCATTCTGAAAGACAGGCTTTCCCCACCCCTCACTTTAAATTTTTAAGTAAATATGCCTATTTATTCTGCTTGTGAACTGAGTAATTTTATTAAAAAAATATTTTTATCAATTACAGAAATCTTAATCTATCATTAGCTCACTAAATATTGCTTCTGTTTTATTCTCTGGTCCTTTCCTTCTGGGGTCTCCATACATTCTTTCATGTATCTATGCCTCTCTTGTTCACCTGCGCTTTTCTTCACATTCATTATCTTGACTTATCTTCCAGTTCCTTATTCTCACTTCATCTAAATCTAATTTTCTCAAACATTATGGAGTCTTCAATCTAGGCACTAAATTTTTTTTTGTTCTAAATTGTCAGTTGGCTCTTTTTTATGGTTGCACTGTGACTTTTTATAACTCCCAATTCTTCACTGAAATATTTTGAGTTTGATTTTTATCTCCAGGAGCTTAAAATCATGTGTCTGGTGGCCTCAATACTTGGCATGCCAGCAGGTTTGTTTTTGTTTGTTGTTCTGCTGCATCTCATTTATATAACAGCATCCTGTCAGGTGGATGAGTGTCTGTGACAAGCCGCAGGCTATTGCACATGAGAACAGGGGATAGGATGACTCCTTTTCCCTTCAGACGGCTTTAGAGTGTTTTGTACAATTATCCATACCTAAACATATAAACAGCACAAGATCCAGTCTCCTTTATCCCATATCTTGAGATGTGCGGGGACACGCAGATGACTAGAAGCCTGGCAGCAGTCCCTGTGGAGGCTATGGCATTTTCATATTACTTAGGCTGTAACTGCTGCACAGTACCTGCAGCTTCCTGGGCCATGGGCTCACTGTCCTTATTGCTCTCGAAGTTCCAGAAGTACTGCTGACCTTTTCTGAGCGCTCAAAGCCCTTACATGCAAAAACCGCTCCAAAGTCTGTGCTCACTTTCCTCTCACATATTAAATAAGGCACAGCTACATTTAGAAAGATGTTTTTTAAATGTCATCCAACTTTTAAATATTCCTTTCAGGAGAGTAGGTCCAAATTAGCATTAAGGGGAATATATGCCCTACACATGATACCTTGCCCACTCTGACTCTAAAGGCTTGTTTGGGGTGTGAGTATATAACCATAAGTCAAATAAACTTTTCCGAATTATCCAACCTTGGAAAATAATATGTAAAATGCACACTATCAGACTTGGAAGCATGGAACTCCTTTTGGATTTTTCCTGAGTCAAATTCAAAGGAACCTAGCCAGTTAGAATGTATGTAAGGAGCTGTCAGGAAGCTAAAATAGAAAGATCCATTAAGCAAGAAAGCCTGATTTGTGTTAGAATAAAATACCTATAAACAAATGAAACATGGAACATCTTTTGCCAAAACTCTTTAAATTACAGAGATAAAGAATACTTCATTCATTCTTACATTAACTATAACATATTAACTTCCAATCAGAAGCTTTAGCTGTTGGTAGCAGCAAAAACACCTTATTATAAAACCCACTAATAGCTGCATCGCTTTCTGAACCCCAACTTCCTAGCCAGTTTGGTCCTATCAGAACTGAAAAACTCTGATCATAAGAAAAAATAAAAGTCTCTTGGGACCCCAGAAGTTTAATGATAATCTCCCCAAACTAGTTATGACAAGTCTGCCCACAGCTTTGCGGGCAGTCATGTGCATAAGAAGGCTTGTGTAGAAATTATCGCTTACAAACCACACACACACACACACACACACACACACACACACACACACACACACACTCCTCTCCTCTTTTGCCAGATAATGGACTGAGATAGGGTTAGTGAAGCTATTTCAACACAGCTGCTGAACAAACCTTTTAATCATCCACCTCCTGATCAGATTTTAAGCAAATAATAATAATATAATAAAAAAAAAAAAAACCAAAAGAAAAACCACACAACAATGCCTTTAAAGTTGTTAGCAATTGGTCTCCTATAACCTGACACTGAAAATATCTATAACTAGTAAGTACATCCTCAACACTTGTCTATGCTGTAGCGGTAACTAATCTGTGCCACTTACCATAAGACAAGAATCTGTAGCTTCAAGGTCAAAGTCGGTGATGTTCAAGAGAACATGGTGATACTTTTCAACTTGAATGATCCAAGAGCACTCTGTGTTAGCTCTGTAGTTGTTGGGGTAATTTGGAGAATGAAACTCTCCTCTGGAAACCTGGAAAACCCCACCACAACCTGCAAGTAGGAGACATAGTTCAGCCATGAGAGAAACCCCTGTTACATAGAAAATGTAAGCAATCTGGTGCCAACCACAGACAGCTAGGATCCTATTTGGCTTGACTACTGTATTGGTTCTATGCTAAAACATTCAAAGAATTAAATATTCAGATTAAATCATTTATCCCAACATAAATAAGAAAACATGGGCAATACTAACATAATACTTTAAATACTGTTACATATTGGTGCCAAAAGTTAATTAAAATAATAATGTAAGCTATCATTCAGCTGGTAGCATGCTTGTCTAATATGCACTTGAACCTAATATCAAACTCCAGCACTGCATATACTGTACACAGCCATGCACCCCATAATTTTACCCAGAGGTGGAGAAAGAGAGAGGATCAGAAGTTCAAAGTTATCTGTTACTACATGGAAAGTCTGCAGTCGGCATGGTCTATATACGACTCTGTCTCAAAATAATAAAAACAGCACTAAGTACAGGTGAATTCATGTTTTCAAGGGCCATAAAGTACCCCTTTGTTGTTCTCTCAAAGATACTCTAAAAAATCATCCTTGCCTTTGAAATGTTTCATAGCCCAGTAGTTTATGATGTTATAAATTACTTAATTTCTGGTTCTGCAATTGTTAATATTCTAAGTAGACTTCATTCCATAAGTTGTATTTAGTTCTTACAATGTTATCAAGTATCTATCAGTGCTCTTGGATTTATGATAATACAAACAACTGATAAAAAATTTCAACAATGTTTTTGGGCAGTGCGGTTAATCTGAGTGCTATACATATAAATTACTATGTACTTCACTCTAAGAGAGATTTCACATAGGTCCATACTCTCTTGGCATTAAGGAAGTGGCTTAAGGTGGCCTCAAGTCACATCTCTGTACTAGCATACAGCCCCATGGACCTTGTCCAAGTCAATGAATTCTCCAAGTTTCCTGTCTGTACTTATAAGATGACGATATACAAAGAGACTTCTCTCACAGTGTAAGTTGTAAATATTAAATAATTCTTATTAGTTAGAAAAGTACCAAGAGTATAGTAGCCATTCATAAATACCACTAACCTCACCAGGCATGAGTGTCTATTAAAAAACACTTTGTGATATAATATTTAATGTTGAAAATCTGCAATAAGTAACTTATTTTGACAACCTGAGATATTGGGCAGAAAATCAGTATTGCAATGCTTAATTTTAGATTTGACAAATTTAATGCTTACTTCTTTTTACATTTCCTAAGAATCCAAAACCTATTCTATGGCATGATGTGTGGAATTGGACACATACTCTTACTGGAGTTTTTGCTACATTGCTTTGGCTCCTGGTAGATTGCATGTATGCACCCACCCAGGAGCTAATTTTGGATCCTCAAATGAAAAACACACACATTATCTTATTTTTAAATGCATTGGCGACTTCAAAGGCTGGGTACTTCTAAACCTTCCTCTGCAGTGGCCATTTACCAAAATCTCCTGCAGCTCCTGCATCCCATCCTTCTTCCCGGAGTCATGGGGAATCTCCCATTCTTCTCTGCATCCCATCCATGCAACTGTAAGTGTTCTGCTCTGTGCCCAGCCATTGGCTGTTGGCATCCTTATTGATTGATCAAAAACCAATTGGGGACAAGGAACTTCAGCGTCTGGAAACTCGGATTCATGATTGAATCAAAGCATTAGTATCAATCTCCAACAATTTACTGATGTCACCTGGAGAAGAGGACCTAGCCATGTGTTCAGCTAACAAGTCTCTCCGTCCACCTCAATTCTGCCCTTACATGGACTGGCTTATTCACATCCTCAGACAGTTAAAACTGTCGTGATATTTAAGGAAGACCATATCACAAAGCAATGCTGGTTACCTGAGAAGTCACAAAGTCATCAGGGGATAACTCTCATGTTTTCTTCTAATAATTTTGTAAAATTCATCTAGGCTTCAGCTCCAAGGCTTTCAGGGTGCCTCTGTGTGTTCACCTACCTCCAGGGACTGCTCGCCATGAGGCATTGAAACCTCTTCCATTTAAAGTATTGTCTGTCTTAAATCGGATTGCTAGTTCATTATCAGTGCTGGAAATCTGCATGGGGTTCGCTGATCGTGATCGGGAACACAATTGGGCTATTCTTGGAGAGTGAAAATCAAGACCTGTGTAGATCTAACAAGGATGCAAAAAAAAAAGGACACTAGTTAAAAGATACATCTAGGCTTATCAGTCCTGTTTTGAGCTCCCTTTTTGCAATGAACTCTCGGAATCTATCATGATTAATGATTGTACTCAGTCTCCCTTGGTGGGATGAACTATAAACCTGAACTGGTTTTGCTTTTGAATGTTGAGTTCACTGAAGGCTCTTGATTCTCTAGTTACGCTTTTAGGAAATCTCATCTATACTGAAAATTGGATATTTTACAAGATTAGGAGTCAAACATAACAGGTTTGTTTCTTCAGAGGAAGTCAAAATCCACCCTGTAAACATGTATTGTGGACATGACAGGAGTGACATGCACTCTCCCATGGCTGCAGAGCATGGCCAGGGTCTCCTACCTCCCATGTGGAAACTCTCCAGCTCTGTCCCATATGGCTGCAGCTCTCATGGGTACCTCGAAATTTGCCCAGCTGTATGACTGACTGGGATCCCTCCACTCAGTGGTACAGTCTACAGAAGGGGGTTTCCTTTCCTCTGTCCTATTCCAGCAGAACTCACATGCTGGACACTTATCTTTTTTGTTTTGTTTTGGTTTGGTTTTTTTCGAGACAGGGCTTCTCTGTATAGGCCTGGCTGTCCTGGAACTCACTCTGTAGACTAGGCTGGCCTCGAACTCAGAAATCAGCCTGCCTCTGCCTCCCAAGTGCTGGGATTAAAGGCGTGCGCCACCACTGCCTGGCTTCCATGGACACTTAAGTGTGCATGGAACTAGGAGTGAAGGGAAGATAAGACTTAAAGAGAAAACACTGACACCCATACTCTCATATCTAAGGTCTCATCAGAGTTGCTTTGTAGAAGATAGATCATTTTGGATGAGAATTTTTATGTGTGTGTCTGAGTCCTTCACAGTACCCAGGGCCAACGCAGGGCAGGAAGGCAGCGCTGGGGAGTGTCTCAATGGGCAGCAGCCCTTTGCCTCTCTCTGGGCCTCTCTCCTCCTGTTCCTCCCTTGCTTACTCACTCTGAAGCCCTCAGCTGACTGATGGGGAATTCACTGGAGAGTTCCCTGGGGGAGACAGTGAGAACAAGAAACCTACTTTGGAGGAGGTGTACATGACTTGAATCTATAAAGATTTCTTTGTCTGTTTAATCCACCCTTCCTTCCTCCCAGCAAAGCAAAAATTAAAGTAAGCAGAAACTGCTGTTTGCCAGGGGTCTGAGCACAAGGCCAGTAACTGCAAAGGAGTGACGCTAACAACTGCTCTGGGCTTATTTTCATTAGGAGTTGAGGGTTTGTGTTTGTGAGGCCCTGAAGGGGCCATAAGAAGCAGGGCTTTCAGGAAGAGCCTCCTTTGGCCCCTCCTACATACACACATGAATGTAGGAGGGCCCCCTTCCCCATGTCTGTCTTTCCTTCTGGCCCAGGCTAAGGTATCCAGCACATGCAGCCAGCAGCCCGTGCTCCTAATCAAGGGAGTGCAACCACCAGCACATATTTCCAGAGAACACAGAGCTAACACTAGGTGCTGACAAAGAAACCTACAAGTCTGCAAAATAATCTTTGTTTTCCTTGTTCATCTATCCCCTAGAGATCATATACATAACAGCTATGAGTTGGCTAGGCCTAGGAGCCTCCAAAACAATAAACACCACCACTCTGGACATTCTTTCCTTCCCCTGGTGCGGGCTGAACTCACAAATGGCCATTGCTGAGAGGCCCTGGCTGTGTTATCTGCCCACACCAAGCCATTGTCTTGTTTGATTGCTCCAGGGAGGGGATTTCCTCTCCTGGATGTTGGTCTAGGCTCTGCACAGAGCTTTCTTGGAGACTGAAAACAAAACCATCCTGGGATTTCCATAACCAACACAACAGAATGGCAATTTTTGGTGCCCATAAATAAAACTGATGGTTAGCGTATGGTCGCAAGTGGGAAAGGATGGAAAGAATTTCAGGGTGTGAGTCATTCCACTCCAGCATGTGACTAAACCCTGTAGGGGGAAGAAATGGTGTGCCGATCAGAGATTAAAGTGTGTTTTTAGCAAATGCCCAGGGTGGAGAGTATTTCAAAGCCTGCAGTGTTAATCTGTTCTGAACATTGCTTTCTGCTCTGTTAGCTCCACTTATTTTGAAGATCAAGTCAGCATTCCAGAGTTATGAGTAGCTATATGGAGGTTGCTTTGTGCAACTGGCTGCTTTCTGGACAGTGATTTTTTTTAGGGGGAGAAATGGCTCCTGGTAAAACTTAGTGGGCCCCAGAAAGTCAGTGTCTAGTGATGGTAAGTTTTATTTGGCTGTGCTTGGCAGGATTAAAAAAAAATGTAAGTGTGCGAGTTGAGAAAGTTTGCCTTGTTTCTGGATCATACACCCATCTGGATAACAGATTTAGAAACCTGCTGTCAATAAACTCTCAGTGACTAAGAAAAAAAACCAAAGGAATGAAAAACAAAACAAAACAAGCACAAAAAATCCAACCTCCTCATGCCCATTTTAACACTAACTCACTACAGGACTTTCCATCTATGGCAGAGATAAGAAAAAGGAGTTACTCTTTATAGCCTTTGGGGTCTTGATATATTTTTTTCAAACTATGTTTTTTTTTTTTTTAAGATTTATTTATTGTTATAAATAAGTATACTGTGGTTGTCTTCAGATATACCAGAAGGAGTCAGATCTCATTATTGGTGATTGTGAGCCACCATGTGGTTGCTGGGGTTTGAACTCAGGACCTTTGGAAGAATAGTCAGTGCTCTTACCCGCTGAGTCATCTCGCCAGCCCTCAAACTATGTTCTTAATAGAACTTAGGAGCCCACAGAACTGTCAATTTGTCCTAATATGTGTAACCTCGAGAAGGCTGCCACCTCCTGTAACAGACATCTTTGAGCTGGCATAGGACCACCAACCCCTAACAGTGATACTTGCTGGCCAGAGTCCCTGCTGCCCTAGGCTCCGGAGGCTGCTTGTAGAGAACACCACATCTCTGCTTTCTCACGTAACGGGTATGACAGGCCCAAAGCACAATGAATCTATTTACATTTTGCCAAGTGGGCACCAATCACATATATTTGGAATATGAAAATGAAGGGCTTGGAACCTGGGAAAATGCACATTCCTAACAGAGATTCGGCAGCCGGCCTTTTGTACGTATTATGGGTTTTATGCAACCACGTACTATCCTTGTCGGTAGAGGAACCACTTCACCCTCTCAAGGGTTAGTGTTGGTGATCTTTCTTCAAGTTATAAAGGTGAATTTTGGGAGGTACCTTGTTCTCTCCTAAACACCATCCCTCCTGTAGCATGGAGGCATCACACAGCAGCAGGACCGTTGCTGAGAAGGCGGTGGATTTGACCCAAGACTCCCAGCTATGGCTCTGACTCTTTCCCTCTCATCACTGTCTCCTTGAAGAGGGGACTGGGGTGCTGAATGTAACTCTTAGTGACTGTACCCGCCATTACAGGACAGCTTGAGAACCCTGTTTCTTCTTACCACATAATTTTTAAGGGTTAAAGTTTTCCATAAAGTACTCTCTACTATTTTCAATCCTCTGTCATGCCTTATTTCATCCAGGCAGAGATGAGCGTATAGACGAATTCAGCAGGCAGAGAACGCCTTGAACTGCTTCCCTTCCCGGCTGTATAGAAAAGGGCATGTCTAAATAAAGCCCAGGGTGTCCAAGGGTGGAAGAGGTTAGGGTTGTGCACATGAGCTATGAAGGTGAGGAGTCCTGGGACCAGCACGGTCAAGGTCATGCTTGCTAGACCACTTTCATTTCCTTTTCTTAGTAACTTTCTCTATGTCCACTTATATGGACCACTTCCTTGCCTTGGGACACATGGAACTGGAAACTTCAGTCAATGTCATCCATGCCTATAACAGCCACCATCCCGGTGGTCATAGAAAAGGCCATGACTGTGAGATTTGATTTTGACAATTGTAATATGTGCACAGCATCCTCCTCTTACACAGGCCTGTTCACAGCCAAGTGAGAATGTGGTTGTGTACAACCCTCGTGAACCGTATGTGCTTCATTACATGCGAGTTAGAGGTTTGGATGTTCTTGCTCATTCACAAGCATCAGGTGCTTACTCCATGCCATGTGCTTGGCACTCTGAACACAGGAGAAAATAGAACAAGCCAAATACCCAACCTCATGAATCTACATGCTATTAGCTGTAGAGTTATATGAAATAGTAGTCTCCAGCACTAACGAGATGGGGAGTTTGTATGTGCTTCGAAACCATTTAATTTTGCTGATAGGTCCAAGTTGATTGTAATAAACTTTAAGTAGCAACGTTCGAAATGGTTGCCTTAATTTTGTGAGATAAACTCTTGAAGTAGCCTTGGAAAGTTTTTGTAGATAAAGGCCACGCTAAGGAACAACAATGAAAGCAAATAACAAAATGAAATAAAAAACGAAACCAGCCCTCTGCAGCAACTGCCGCTGTAGCATACTGACCCTCCCGCACCCCAGGCAGCAGCTGCTGCTGTGAAGGGGTCAGTGGCCCTTGCAGTCAGTGGGCTGGGGCCCATCTTCCCACTGACTCCCACATGCAGACTGCTTTCTTTAAGGGAGATTCCTCGGGCCAGAAGTAGAAGTGTGGACTGTTAAAGAATCCAAGCACAAACTTTATCAGCAGGGATAGGAGACAGGGGATGGATGAATCAGCCTCCTATGCGTCCCTAAAAGAGACAAAGCCAAGCCTGCTCACTGGGGCTCCTTCCCTGTCCTTTGCTCATATTGACTCCCACTTGATACTAGCTGCCCTTACCTCCTAGTGAACTGCATCTAGCCAAGGCCCCCCAGGCACTACTAGGAGAGAAACAAAACGAGTATATTGATCCCTTATGTCTACTAACATAATCCATTGAGAGGATACTTGCTAGTATGTCTAAGAATAGCCACAGGAAGAACATGGGGATCTCTCCATTTGTACCCTAGATCTTGTGAGACACTGGAGAACAGTCTGACTTCCTACCTCCAGGGTGTCAAACTTGCAGCTTGCATGATATTCCACATCAAAGTCGTGGATGGTGAGCTGAATGCTGTTCCCTGGGGCCACGCGAATGTTCCAGATACACTCCTTGTTGTGAGGATAGTTGTTAGGGTACCCAGGGCTGGTGAAGGAGCCCATTGTGCCAGACATCTCTCCACCACAGCCTGCCAAGCAAAGATAATCTGTTAGCACAAAGTGGCAGTAGCAGCCAGAATGTATTCAAACCTCCATCTCACCAAAGGTGGCAAAGAACAAGCCATGGCTCCTATAAGAGAGATGTTATACAAAAGTTTAATGTTGCCATCATAAAGCAGTAAGAAGGGCATGGGATAAAGTAAGTGGTACAATACATATTAGGCCTGGGCTTTAAGCCCCAGCAGAGAGGGCAAGAGAGAGAAATCATTATTAATTTATTCATTTTAGATAAGCATTTACTACATTATTTCTATAATAATGCTGAGTTCTTATTCCTACCACATCTATACCTAAGAAGAACGCAGTGGATTCTAGGAGTGGGGGTCCTAATAGAAGCCATTAGAAGAATTTCCAATCTATAAAGAACCTGATTCTAGCCAGGCATAATGATACATGCCTGTAATCCCAGCAGGGGAAATGGAGTCAGGATCACTGATTAGTAGGACGTGGTAATCCTAGGTTACATACCAAGGTTGAGCCCAGCCTGTAATACCTGAGATTACCTTGGGATGGAGTGGGAGGGGAAAAGGAAGGTAGGCAGGAAGTTAGAAAGGGGGAGAGGAAGAGGAAGAGGAAGAGAGACAGAGAGAGAGAGGCAGAGAGAGACAGAGAGAGGAAAGCACAAGAGCCAGAGAGTACAAGAGCATCCTGGCTCAGAGTTCTGAGTGCTACCACCTCCTTCGTGTGCCTTTCTCCTACTTTGTCTTGAAACTTTTGTTTCAAGGTGATACTTTCTCCGTGTCTTATAGTGTTTCTCCTTTTATTTCAGGAGTGGGGATGTGGGGGGAGATGTGTGTCCCATTTTGAAAATCGCTATTTAAAAGTAAACATATTGGTGTTATTTATAGACTGTAGTATAAACAATAAGTGCCATCAAAGATTAGGAAATACTTTTCCAACTGTAAAACCGCCCTGAAAATATTCCTGAAGCCAAAAGCAGCTGGTACAATTCTTCAGTACCTCCGCTAAGCTCTAGGGGGCACCACGCACAGTCTACTTACTCTAGAAACTGGTACTTCCAGAGCTTGGCCATCACAGGAGCCTGTGTCAGGTTCAAACATGGCGCTTTCCCCTAAACTACAAGTAAGTGAAGCTGTCCTATTTCCATGCTAAGTGCTTGATAACCCAGTGAGAAAGCCCTTAGGGAGGAGGAGAGAAGGAGCTGCACATCTCAGCGTCTTTATTCAGGTCCAATCTATCAGCCAATTGAATCCAAGATCATAGTTGACTCATCTGAGGCTCTGCATCACTTTTTCCCCATTGTGTCTCCCAAAGGTTTTAGGTTTCCTTGTAAATTCCTTTGCACATGACAAGAGTGCTAACATGCCTACCCATCACTGTACCCTAGGATGATAATATCAGGTTCCAGACACCAATGCTGCTTTCAAAGCTGCAGCCATAGCCTTTGAATCGGCTGTACTCTCTCCTACAACTCAAGATCAATAATAAATAAGGTTTGTTTAAGAATATAACTAAAAATTTTTTTAAAGTATTTTATTTTGTGCTCCCATCAATACTCTGTGTGTGTGTGTGTGTGTGTGTGTGTCTTTGAAGAGAAATTCTAATGTTATTGTCAGTTTTAACTTTGTTAGGAAAATACATGTTTATGGAAAAAAAAGGAGACTGTTGAAGCTTGAAAACTCTGTCAAATTCTTTTTTCTTCATGTTCTCACCACTTCTGTAGTTTACCATATTAGAAACCATTAGATTTGACTTCAACAGTCATATTAAACACAAATTAAAATATGCAATTTAGTAGTTTTTTTAGTTGAAACCATAAATGTATAGAACAATAAAGTCAGTTCTGATAAAAATGGTAGAGATGTAACTATATCTTTGTTACTCTTAATTTCAAAAAGGTAAAAGGGTTTTCTAGTTTCCTGTGATGGTCAAGCTCTGGAAGTACCAGTTTCTAGAGTAAGTAGACTGCGTGGTGCCCCCTAGAGTTTTTATTTGTTTTTGTTTTGTTTTGTTTTGTTTTGTTTTGTTTTGTTTCTTCTTATTTTAAGACAGAGTCTCATTATGTAGCCTTAGCTGGCCTGGAACTCACAATGTAGGCGAGGCTGGCCTCATTAAGATCTCTCTGCCTCTC